>VZRR01005313.1:137396-162208 GCA_013398015.1 Oreocharis arfaki
TTGCTTTCAGGCTGGAATGGTTTATCCTTAAACGAGAGACGCCCCATGTGTGGCCCATGAATGTTGTGTGAAGGAGACTTCAGAATTTTCATGAGAGAGGTGTTTTGCACGGCAGCAGATTTCTGAGGAGGTCTGTCTGCTAGTGCCAGTTTGGAAACCACGTTTAAGCAGAAGAAAAAACTCCTTTTTCCTCAAAATATTAGAGAGACTTTTAAAACCTGCATTGCTGACCAAAATCTCATGTTGTATCATCCTTTGTACAAGTTTGGTAAATGGAGGGGGGTGTTGGAAGAGAGGAGAGTGTGTTGGAAGAGAGGAGAGTGTGTTTTATTGCCTTAATTTTTATAATTTCTTTTTATCTTTAGTTCTGTTAGTAATAAAACTTTCTTTATACTGTGCTTACCCAAGTGCATGCCTGTTTTGCCTCGCAGATTTTTTGTTTGTTTGTTTGTTTTCCTCAATATCATTGATTTCCCTTTATGCAGAATAACAGATTTCGTGGGGCTTGGCATGTAGCCAGCTCAAACCACGACAAAGTGATATTCAGAAACACAGTTTGTACACTGCCTGGTTTATGTCTTTGGGATTTCTCTCTTAAAACACCTAATGAACTTACCTGCAATAACATATATTGTCTGTAATTTTTAGTGTACATTTGCTGTTTTGGGTTGGGGTTTTTTGACTAGTTTGAGGGAGAAAATGCACTTAGAGATGCAATTTAAGAAGCAGGATCACTGCTTTCATAGAAGTGAATCTTATGACTGAGAGCTGGTAACAGGTTTCTTGTGCCTTAGTAAGCAAAGAGTTTTTAAAATGAGCATCATCACTTCTGGTTGAGATTTGAGGGAAGGAGTTAAGATTTGTGTATCAGTTGGTCTTAGGGTGCTCATCCAGGTCATTCTGGCTGGCTACTCTGAAAGAGGGACTAAGTGAGCCTTACAAGGTGAGATTGTTACTAGCCCTTCATTATGCCAATGAAAAAAATTATGTAGTCTCTCTTGACACATTTCATATTCTGTAGGTTTAGTTAAGTGTGCCTGCGCTACCGTTCCTGATGCCAGATAGGAAAGAACAGCTCACTTCCACACTCCTAAATTATCTTAGCCTATAAAGGCTTGGTCGCATGCAATCTGACTAGTGGAAATGATCCATAATATACCACAAACTGAGCTTGTAAATTGTTTGGAACAGTGCAATCTCAAGTGGGACAAAAATACACGAGTGACCTGTGCTGGCTTTGGCTGGGGTAGAGTTAATTTTCTTCATGGTGGCTGGCATGGGGCTGTGTTTTGGAGTTGTGCTGAACACAGGGTTGAGAATATAGAGGGTTTTTTTATCACTGAACAGTTCTTCTACAGCGCCAAGGCCTTTTCTGCTTCTTGTACTGCCACACTGGAGACGACACTGAGGGTGCCTGGGACACTGGAAGGTGACACAACCAGGACAGGTGACCTCAACTGACCAAAAGGGATATTCCAGACCATGTGACATCATGCTCAGTATATAAAGTGGGGGAAAGAAGGAGGAAGGGGGGAACATTTGGAGTGATGGTGTTTGTCTTCCCAAGTCACCATTATATGTGATAGGGCCCTGCTCTCCCAGAGATGCTGACCACCTGCCTGCCCATGGAAAGCAGTGAATTAATTCCTTGGTTTTGCTTTGTTCATGTGCACGACTTTTGCTTTCCCTATTAAGCTGCCTTTATCTCAACCCACGAGTTTTCTACACTTCCAATTCTCTCCCAGATTCTGCTGGTGGGGGAGAGAGCAGGTGGCTGTGTGGGGCTTGATTGCTGACTGCTGTTAAACCCCAACAGACCCACAGCAAAAATTTCACAGCATGTACAATTGAATTTCAGCTGTCAGGAGTGCTCTCTGGCGCAGTTCAATTTACTAGCAGATTTCAAAAAGACAGCTCGTAACAGTGAGGTTCTTATGTCCCTCAGAACTGTTTGAGGTGGTTTATTGAGTTAATATGATTAAGAACATAATCCAGACACCGATGCAAATGTCTCTGTGTATGAAGAATAGTGGCTATGCTTACTTCCTGTAATAACAATCACTAAGACAAGGGGTGTGTTAGGTAGGTATCACACTGAAAGAAAGATGGAATTTCTTTTTGTTTTTCTCTACAAAAAATTGATGGATATAATTGCACCCTTGTATGAGCAATTCCACACCACATCTGTGGTGCAAGGATACTAGTAGCTACATGGTAAACAGTATCAAGAGGTTTTTTCCAACATTCCTATTCACACCTGTTCACAGTGCCAGAGAGCCAGGCAGTCTCTGATGCAGTAACAGTTCTCCAGTTTCCTCAAATTTGCAAAAGAAAGAGGGGGAAAAAGCCTAGTGTGAAGCATCCTGAATTCTCAAAGGTATTCTAAGCAAAAGGAAATGGCTGATATTAAAGAAGATCAACTTTAACTGACTTAAGTATGTCTTTATCATCCATGCCCTTGGTGTACGTCTAAAAGTTAAAAGCATTTGGGATATTACTGCTAAAGCTGTGTTTAGAAGAAAAAAGTATCTTAAAGATGATATATTCAAAATGAATTTTTTTTATTCCCATCCACCTTCTAGACCATCTCCTATTTTCATATGAGCCTAAGAATTCTCAAACCAGGAAAAAGTAGAACTAATGGGCTTTCCAGCAGAAACTTTAAATGAGACAGAAGAAAAAATAACGTAATCTTACTGATGATGCTTTCACTGAGAAAATACTGTAGGAGAGATAAATGTCAAATGTCATGAAAATCCAGTTCAACCAAACTGATCAATGGTCTATCTGTGCATTTTTAGTATATCTTAAAATTCTACCTAGTACCTAAACTTTCTCTCTTCCTCTTTTCTATTGTTTGTTGGGGTTTTTTCTCTTTTTTTCTTTCTGCTTTCTTCTGTTTTTTTTTTTACTGAAGATGAAAAACTTCTCAACATTTTCTGAATTTCAAAGATTTCTATCAGGACTTCCTTAAATTTTGTATGCTTAGGAGTCTTGCAAATCAGGCCTTTCAGATTCTGTTTCCTCCATATGAAGCTGTGACTGGGCTTGAAACCTCTGTGTGATCCAAATGAGAATACAGATCAGTGATGGGGAACAGAAGTTCAGATAAAAGACTTTAAGTGCCTCATTTGTGTCTGAGATCTTAAATCTGGAGTCAAATGCAGACATTTGAAATACCAATACTGTTAATTATATTATATTCAGATGAGAAAAATTAATCTGAAAGAACATTCTGGGGGGGATGACAAACCATTA
This sequence comes from Oreocharis arfaki, assembly GCA_013398015.1. Lineage (NCBI taxonomy): Eukaryota > Metazoa > Chordata > Aves > Passeriformes > Paramythiidae > Oreocharis > Oreocharis arfaki. The sequence continues at coordinate 140,655 of VZRR01005313.1, forward strand.
GGCCTTGAGGGTGTTATGTCTCACTGAGAACACAATTACTAGCTCCAGAAGTAAAGGAAATGTGTATGTTACAGTGGTGTGTTTGCTCAGGGGACTCAGGTCCTCTGGTTAATTAGTAACAGTTAACAGAGTGTAGAAGAAATTGAAGAGTTAAACTTTGGAGATACTGACTCAGATTTCTTCTACAGACACTGAGATTATTCCACATGTTTTCAATAGTTCTCCATACTCATGTGCATGGAGCAGGATTCTGTGAAAGGCAAGCAAGTAGCAACCACTTCAGAAGAGGTAGAAAATAGCTTCCTTCCAGTCTTGCTCTGCTGCATGAACCTACCTCAAAAATAAGGAATTTTAACTGAAGGTTTGGAAGGTACAAAGTGTTGCAGTTTGTGTGGCTTCTATTGCAGTGGCAGGCAGGCCACAAGCAGGGTTACCAGAGAGTGTCTCTACCCAGCCTGGGTCAGCGCCCCTGTGCCCCAGCCCCCCTCTGAAGGCTGTCACTGCGCTGTCCCTGGCTGGGGGAGCCATAGGCCTGCTCTGGTTTCGTCTGCTCCTGCAACACGGCGGCGGCAAAGGAGGCGAGAAGATGGGTATGGGGACCTCAGGAGATCTTTATTCACATGGTGACCAGAGGCAGAAAACCGGGAATGGCTGAAGGGTCTGGGGTTTTCTGGGGGGGGGGGGGGCAGAGAGAGCACCCAGGCCAGTGGTCTCAGGGCACAGGGGTGGTGCACGGGCAGAGTTGGGGTACAGGAGCCAACAGGGAGAACCCGAGGGAGCAGCCAGGACCAGGGGCAGGGAAGGCAGGACAGTGTGGGAAGGGGAGACATATAAGGAAGAAAGGGGTGGGGAAATACATTGCTTTTCAGGGGCGGAGATTGCTGCTTCTAGGTCGCTTCACAAAGTTCTGAATTGGTCTCCTTTTGCACAGAAGTAAATATTATCTGTATGTAGAAGCAACCACATTATGTTGCTGGGCAACACCTGGAACAAAAGGACTCTACTGTGCCATGATTCCAGCTGTAAAAAATAGCCACAGCAAGGTGAAGTATTTCCTAAACAAGACATGACCATGCTCTCATTCTGTTGCATTTCTAAATTGTAAATGTGGGTTTACAGCTGATCTGCTTCATTATTAGAAACTTTTGCCCACCCTCTCTTTCATCATGCTTTAAGAAACCTCTAGCTGTTATGACGATGTTTGAGTAACACCTTTCATTGTGGGGAGGGAGACTCTTCTCTAGAATTAACACGTTATACTGCTTCCATCCACTGAGGAGGCTCAGTTGAGCAAGCCCAGGTAAGAGGCAAATTTCAGCCCAGCCAATTTCATAACAAGACAGCAGAAAAATGCCTTTCATCATAGGCTAACAGGGTGGGTAACCTATTTGCCATTTAGTAAGCAAAAAGGGAGACTGTAAATCTTAGAGCAGATGGTAGATTTATGCCATAGCCTGTATTCTTTTTAGGGGATTTATTACCATATGTGCTTCTTCAATCGTACCATCCTTCTTTTTTGGTTACTGACACTACTCTATTGGAATGCAAGAAAGGTTAGGTCTCAGTGTAATGAATCCAAGCCAGGATCCAAAAGAGCAATACACAGTGCACTCATTCCTAACATGAAGATGGTATCAGACCAAAAGTTAAAAATATTTGAAAAAAATTATCAAATTGATTTAATTTTCTGGTCTTTCGTATGCTGTGCCCTGGGATTTGAATTCTCCAAAGAAGTGGGGAAAGGCCATCATAAGCTTCTAAGAATATTCATGTTAAATTAGCATTAATTAGCATTAATATCAGCATTTAGCTACACATTCAAATCCATAAGACAACTGGCAACTTCAAGAAGCCTTCTTGGGTGCACTGTAAGAGAGGTATCTCCTCTGTGCCTCTTCATTCCAAGCTGCAGTATTACTACTTCTACCCTTTGTCAGTGCCCTCATCCCCTCCCTGTCTGTGTTGTTCTTTATTCAGGTAGTTGACTTCTACTGGTGGGGAAGGAGCAGCCAAAAGGCAAGCACATTCAGCCAAAGATGAAGAAGTAAGGGCCTCTCATTAGGTTGCAGAATAAGAAAGAGAATTGGAATATCTCACTGAAAGTCAGAAATACTTGTGCAACAAAAGCAAGCCAGAAGAGACCTGTGATTTCCATATCAATTCTAGAATTTTGAGAAGGGGGTCTGTTATAAACAAGGATAGTGAATTGGCTTTTGTATGTTAATGATAAAGAGTTTTGTTAGTTAATTTATGAAGTTAATTGGACTGTTTGTGTGTTGTTGTAATGTAAAGGGGGGGAAGTCACTGCATGTTTTGATTGATGGGTTTAAGCATGGAAGTTTCTAGGATTTGATGTCGGGGCAGGGTGTGTCATCATAATTGACATCAGGAGAGAAATCAGAAGATCCCATTGGACTGATCATTGCCAACTAGAGGACCCCTGGATATAGACGAGCCAACCAGAACATCATGAGGAGGTGGAGTCAGGGGAAGGGGTTGGGCTTATCCCGGGATATAAAATATATCTCCCTCCCCTCTGGCCACATCCAATACTGGAGAAGCATCCAGTGCTGTTCCTTTGCTTTGTAGTTCAGCAGACCACCATATTTTGGTCTTGGATTGTCTCATTAACTAAATTAGTTAATAAATTCTTGTTCTTTTAATTGGCTCAGAAATTTTTATCACAGGTCTATTTGATAACTTATGGTTCAGTGTTCTGCATACCTTCAAAATGAGGAAAAGGGTGGCCAGTATCTAGCCCTTAAGAAACAACTATGCTTGCGGTGCTACTTGTTTTGGGCTGTGAAGTGCTCTAAGATGACGCATAGAAGCCATTGCCTTTCCTGGTAGCCACTTGGTTTAGTTTTACTGAAGAAAAGGGGCATCTATCTTTGGTTTTTTTCCCTCAGCAATAGTCTGGAATGAAAGCGGTTCATCGCACACTATTGATGACTCATCATGGTCTTTTCCTATTCTCTGACTTCCAGACAGTATTGAAAAGCTAATAATCAAAGAGTTGTGTGTTTATTTGTTCTTTTTGTTTAGTGTGATGTATGAAAATTCTAAAGTTATGGCAGACATTCTGGAGAGGGATGCATATGAGACAGTCCACCCAGATCCATATGCGCTTTACACAGGAAACCAGTCAGAGCCAGTACCAAGACACATTACAGTTTGTACTTAAAGAGACACATTAGATATTTAGAGGTGCCAGAAGAAGAGTTATTCTTCAAGTTTTTTATATTTTTGATGTCTAGCATCTGAAAGCATTTGTCATGCCACAGCGTAAATTCTGACAAAAATTAGTCCAAAACACAGGGCCTCACCTAAATGCTCTAGGTAAACTGAATGCACTATTTCCTACCAATGGACTTTATGAGTAATGATAACTTTTAAACTAGTTAGAATAACAGAAATGTAAACCACAATTCAAAGTGAAAACTTGTTCCAATAGTGCTTGGGAAATCCTCAAGTATGCATGTCTGTGCATACTCCACCATTCAGCATCAGTCTTAGCAACCATCATGACAACTTTCAAGAAACTCAGGAACCTTTGACAGTCTAGCCACAGTCACACAGCTCAGCAGAAGAAGCATTTACCCTGGTAAATACTGGCTCTTAACTCAATGCTGCTTTGAGTGGACAGTTCTTGATTTTCAGGCCAGGTTTGGTATACCTCTATAGTTTAGAGCAAGCCATAACCTTTAACAGCCTATAGAAAGACCCCCAGTATGACCTGGACAGTATAGTTTCCTGAAGGATACTGCCAAATCTACAAGACGGGAGAAGTGACTTTTTGAACCAATTGTGAAAAGGACTGCCAAGCCCTATCACATCTTTTCACTTAATGCAAGATTTTTGTTTAACTGATATCTATGTGTGCTAATATTTTTGAAATGTATATTCACACATTGATTATTTCTTTCATTTTTTCTCATTCCTGGACCTTACTTTCTTAAACATTGCTCCCTTAAAGCTTTTAGAAACTACATAATTACTGTACTTTGCAAACATATTGCTACCACATGATACTCCTACTAACAGTGTGCTCATGGGCACTAAATACATTTTTTAAATTGTTTTGAGTCAACAAAAGTCAACATCTTTTCAGGAATAATTTCTTCACTGAAAGGCTTGTGAAGCATTGGACCAGTCTGCCCAGGGAAGTGGTGGAGTCCCCACACAGCACTTGGTGCTATGGTTTATTTGATATGGTGGTGTTTAGTCAAAAGCTGGACCCAGTGATCTTGGATGTCTTTTCCAACCTTAATAATGATTCTATGGTTGTATGATACAAAGCAAGCAATAACATCCATCTTCTTCTTTTTAAGCTACTACGAGTTCTTCTTGAGGTAAATACTACTGTTACTGAGCTGACAGCTAATTATACCATACTATCATACCATACTATGTACTATTGTATGATGACTACAGAAACTCTAACCAAATCCACTAAATATACTTTAGGTAACTATCTAGAACGATGCTTGACAGAGCACGGAAAGCTCTCTGTCAGAGAGGTCTAACAGGGAAATAACACCCCTGAAAACACCAATTTTTACTAGTACTTGTTGCACTTCAGAAGACCGAAGTATAAATACTAGGTTTTCCCATTTCTTTCTGTTGATTCTGCTATCCCTTGAAGCCTGACAAAAGTATTTAATAATCAATACGTTATTAACTCCCAGGGGAGGAAAAAAGTGAATAAATGAGTGAAAAGTGAATATATGCTTTTTAGTCAATTTGCATTAGCAGTCTTCTCCAACACACACTATTTTCCTTGGAAAAAGTATCCCTAGAATATAAACAATGCCAAGTGCACTCTGCATTTTGGAGGATATTTTGGAGACAGTTTGATGGTGAGACAATGATGGGAGTTAACATATATGATTGTCATTGATATATCTCACATTTTAAAAATGGTATTTCATTACACAGAATCACAGAATCACCAGGTTGGAAGATACCTTCAAGATCATCGAGTCCAACCCATGCAATTATATATACAATTATTTAAAAATTAATTGACCTAGTGGTGACACTGCAGAAGAGGCTTTTTGAGGACCAAAAATCAGTGAAAATTCATACAGTTTGTTAAAATATCCCTGTGTATGAAGATGAAGTAAGTAAGTATAGCTACATGTCTGAATAAAGTCTCTATTTTGATCTTGTCCTCGTGTATACTTCAGCCATTTACATCACAGTATTGGGATACTCTCTGCAGTCTGTTTATATCTATTTTTAAAGAAGAGCAGCCTTCTGAAGCACTGTTTAATTTTTTTTTCTGATCATATCATTTAGTTTAAGATAAGCTATCAAGCCCTCCCTCAGAAACCTGTTCCCCCTCTCTCCCTACAAAAAAAAGAAACTATCTCAAATCTAAAAAATATCCTAAGAATGACACCTGCTGCCAAAACACTTCCAAACACTCAATGTCAGAAACATTCCTTCGTATATTAATATCATATTATGTCTTTTAAACTCCATATTTGTGTTAAGAAAAAATCACAAGAATTGCTTTCCTTATTTCTATATTAAAATAATTTCAGCAGGTAGAGGCAAAAATAGCTAGTGGATCACCCACCAGCTATCTCTCTGCCAGTATTTCAGTTTGTTCTTGTGAATGTTACATGTTGTCCAGGCCCAATGGTAAAATGCAGAAATCTTCCTGTCAATCATCGTGTCTTTTTGAAAGTTCCAGTGTATACAGTCTTTGTCATGTTTTAGTACTCCAGTTTTATTGTTTTTCATTGCTAACAACTTCAATTTCCCTTATCTTTTGAAATTTTGATTTTCTGTTTCAATCTAGATTATAGGTATTCTAGTCAACAAAAGAAATTAGGGAAATCATTACCTCAGTTTCTGAGGAGAATACATATTAGGCTGATGTTATCAAACTACTAATTCTCAGACTTATTTTCAGTCTGCAACAGACTGTGAAAATAAGTCACAGGTGTACATCACTTGATATAATGTTACTATTTTATTAGATGACAATACCTATATTACTCACTGATGGTTCACAGTTTCAGATGAGATTTTTAAGAGAAACATTCTGTCTCGATGTGGAATGAAGCACAATATGCCTCCCTGCCTCAGCTGTGGCTACAGTGAAATTACCACAATATTTTGCAAATAATAATGGTGAGCAAGATGCTTCTGTAGTCTCCCTTTGAATTTTAATACTGGATATCCTTAAAGTAGCTCCTAATGACCAAAGACATGCTGAGTTCTATGGTGGCAGGTGCTGAACAAAAACACAGCAAGTAGGCAATGTTGATAATTTCCAGATAAATTTGCTGGGGGGGGTTGCATCTGCTTTGTGTTGAATTCTAGAAATTTTTTCAAGTATTAAATGAGTAATTGTTTTTCATAACACTTTATAACATAGTTTTGATAAACTGAGAAAACACTATCAAAACAAAGTAATCCTTTCTCCAACCGAACAAATATCGTTTTACTACCCATCCCAGTGACAACAGTCTGGGTAAATATTACTTTGGCATTTGGCATGACCTAAAGATCAACAAGACTAAATCTCCTTACTTCACCCAAGTTTCAATCAATCTATACATATTACAGATTGGATTACTTACCCAGAACACCACTAGGTGTGTTTTAGGTTGTGACGCAGTATGCCCTATTGTTAATAAACTTTGCTACACTATATTTTTGAAAATGACACACTGTTCTGCAATTTCCTTTTATCTTGTGTTTTGATCTAAAATGGCATCCTAGAACATTGGTTATCTATACACTAAAATGTTGTTTGAATCATTAACAAGTTGGTATTGTTTCTAACATTGACTTTTTTTGAATCTTCACACTTACCTCTCCAAAAACAGTTTGAATAATTATTTTTTAGCTCATAATAACCAAGTCCATTAATTTTGTTTCTAATCTATAGGTATTGAAAGATTGTTGCTCACCAGGCTTATTTTTTATAGAACCAAAAATTAATTTTGGTAAATTATGGAAGGAAGAGAGCATATCAAACATGATCGAAAGCTGATTTGGGTCAGTTTAATTGCTGTGTTGTTATTCAGGTCAGTTCACTTCGTCTGTGTCTCATGTCTATTCACCCTTCTCTGCTTCCAGTAAAAACTGAGAGACAGCAATAGCTAAATACTTCAGCACAGTCAACACCTTTCTAAGTGCTCATTACACCTAGAGATCAATGACTGCTTTCAAAATGTTGACAGCTCATGGATAAATCATCTTGACTTTTCCATTCATTCCCAGGAAGTCACCTCAGGAAAATCTTTGGAGTCATTAATAACAAACATTCTGGAAAAACATCCAGAGATTTTTACCTTGCTACTTGCCAAGTACATACTGATCAAATTAAGATTCAAAAAGTTCCAGGCACTACCGGTGAATTAATTACTCATTACATAGGTCGGCTTTTATGAGTTGTTTGTTTTTATCATTTACATAATTTTGTTACATTTTATCATTACATAATTTTCATAGCTAGTAGAAAAAATTTTGTTAACCAACAAGCATTTCAACTAAAAGAGGTAGCAATGCAGCAAAAAGAGGTAGCATTTCAGTTTACACTTTAATGAACTGATATGATAAATTACATGTTCCAACAATTAAATAAATTTCCCTATTACAGACTTACTATCATTTCATCAATATTTGATTTGTGGCAATCGTGAAGACAAATATCACCACCACTGGGTAAAATTATTTCCTGACTAGTATCTCACACTTCTAGTTAGCTGGAGTTTGGCTGGGATAGAATTTTCTTCGTAGTCACTGGTACAGGGCTGTGTTTTGGGTTCAGCATGAGAGCAGTGCTGGTAGCCCACTGATGGTTTAGTTGTTGCTGAGCAGTGCTCACCCTAAGCCAAGGACCTCTCAGTGTCTCATTCCCTGTCGGCGAACGCGTGCACCAGACNTGTAGTGCTACTACTACTACTAGCAGCAGCAGCAGCAGTGGTTGCAGTTGTAGTATAATAATATTTTATTTTGTTTCAATTATTAAACTCTTCTTATGTCATAGAACAAGTTTATTTTTCTTTTATTCTGATTTTCCACCCCACGAGGGGAATGGGGAGTGAGGAGTGAGCAACCAGCTGTGTAGTACTTAGTCGTCCACTGGGGTTAGACCGCCACACTAGCTAATCATTATTTTTTAATTTTACCTCCTAAATTTTTCAAACGTTTTAGTGGTTAGATAAAAATGACAGCAATTTCAAGGTAGTTCTTTCTATTTAAGTAGTTTACATATGATGTTTTAGCGATGTCTTTTTGCATATCTCAGAAGCTTCACTCTAGTGCCGCTGCCGGCATGCTGATGCTCTTTCCTTGAGGCTGGAGTCGAGACACCCCGAGCAGAGGGGTATTGGCTGAGGAAATCACTCCCTCTGCTGGATATTTGAGCCTCTTGCTCTTTCTGCAATCTCAATCCAGCGTTTATCAAATGGATTTCAATTGAGGGTTTACATTTCCCTATCTGTTGGCAGCCCACTGAAACCACAGCTAGTAGTCATCTCATACGTATTCTTTTGGTCAGAAAAAGATACAGTCCACATGTTTCTGCTCAGCTCAGAAGTTAAGAGAGAGAGAGACGTCTAATGGAAAGAGAAGATACTTTGTAAATAAATGAAAGGAAAAAGCAGTGCCAGATTAAAGGAAAAAATAAAAATTGAATGCAAATAAGAAAAGGGTAGGTAAAAACCAGAACAAAAGAATATTAGTACCTTGGCAAAATAAGAGATACATGTGCAAATGGGACAAAGAAAATGTTTTGAAACAGATACTACAGAAACCACATAGGGCTAAGCAGGTAACGGAAGTGCCTAAAAATGCAATTAGGTGAAACATGAAAAATTCGAAGAAAACCCTAAATGGAGATACCTACCATGGACAGCAGACTTCCAGAACCTAAAGGCAGCTACAAGAAAGCTGGAGAGGGACTTTTTACAAGGGCAAGTAGTGATAGGACAAGTGCTTTAAAGTGCAAAGAGTAGGCTTAGGTTAGATATGAAGAAGAAATTATTTTCTGTCAGGGTGGTGAAACACTGGAACCAGTCACCCAGAGAAGCTGTCAATGTCCCATCCCTAGAAGTGTTCAGGGCAGGGTTGGATGAGGCTCTGATCAAGCTGGTCTAGTGGGAGGTGTCCCTGCCCACGGTAGGGGGTTTGGAACTGGATGATCTTTGTGCACCCTTCCAGCCCAAGCCATTCTATGATTCTGTGGCTACCCCAAGCTTGTGCTTTTTGCAAGGCAAGGTAAGAAATGCATGTATCCTGTGTAGTGCAGGACCCAAACTGTGCAGATCATGAGCTTTCATCAGGGCTGTACTGCTCTCAGTCATTGACAATATAGCTTCTGGGAAGAATACGAATTGCTGAAAATTTAATTTTCCTGACATCTCTACTTTATTTCAAAATTGTAATGTTAAAAATATGCCAAAGCATACATCTGATTTCTCAGCTTAGAAGATGTGAGAACATGGTTATGGGCATGAGTCAGACAATGATATCTATCAGATGCAGAAATAGCATCTTTAGCTCTTTTGGTCAGTGATGTGAAACTTGAAGGCCTCAGCACAGAGGGGTTGCTTCAGGAGATGCTTGTGTCTCAGGATTGTTCAGAAGCATCCAGAGCAGTGTCTGATGTGCTGCCCACACACGGTGACTACTCAGAAGCAGAAAACTTTAGGGCAAGCATGTGCCTAGGATAGAGAGCTCCAGTCCACAAATTTCTTCAGCTGTTCTCCTGGAGCACTACAAACACTAGTACACTCTCACTGCCAACCTGACAAAGGTGGAGAATGTGATTCTTTGGCACATCAGTGGTTTCAAATTGAAAGAGACTAGGATTATGTTAGATATTAGAAAAAAAATATTTACTGTGACGGTGCTGAGGCACTAAAACAGGTTGCTCAGAGGATATATGGCTGCCCCATCCCTGGAAGTGTTTAAGGTCTGGTTGGATGGTGCTCTGAGCAACCTGGGCTGGTGAAACATGTCCCTGCCCACAGCAGGAGGCTTGGAATTAGATGATCTTTAAGGTCTGTTCCAACCTAGGCCATCCTGTGATACTGGAATTCTTTACTGTGAGAATGACAGAGTACTGGAACAGATTGCTTAGAGAGGCCATGGAGTCTCCCTCCCCAGAAATTTCCGTTTTTTAATCTATTTATTTTATGGTAATAATGATAAATAGGTCAAGTTTCAGACATTTGAGAAAAGACAGTTTATCGAAGTTCAGTCTGCTATAGCTTTTCTGTCTTATATCTTTTAAGATTCTGCTGAACCGGGTCAAATATTCGTCACCTATCAGCTCACTAAAAATCCTGACAATTTTCTCATATTTGGGAAGTCTTGTGTATAAAATTGATTGTGATTAACTACTGTGTATTTTGGGCTCATTCAACAGTACCGGTGTCCTGAGACATGACAGGAAAGCATATTTATCACAGTGTGAAAAATATATGATGGATACAGTCAACTCTACTGGACTAATGAGGCTGCTTAGCTTCAGGATGCTTAGTCCATTTTAAGTCTGGATTTGGCAAAGCAAGCAGCAGTCAGGAAAGTGAAAGCAGATGGAAATAAAACTTAACTGCTGACAACTGTTGTCTTACAAAAGAACATTTTCATTATCTTCTGTGGAATGATTTTTATCTGCAGCTTTTTCCCCCACTATTAACAACAGATATATTTTCAGTGCCTTGTTAAAACTTTTGACACTAAGCAAAGTTCATAGACTCAACATAATAAGTTTCATGATAAAATTAATGGGTGTATTTTTAATGTATACACAAAAGAGGGAAATTACCTGAGATACTAAACTGCATTAGAAGTTCTTTGCAACTGTGGGAATTTTCTCTGGGTATAAGAAACCCAGGAAAGAGTTCCTATTGCTCCCAACAGACACACTTGGCCACTTAAAAACCTCAATTTCAAAACAGAAAGTCTTACTACTTTATTGGTCTAAAGGTGGATTTTTGACACCTTCTTTCAAAAATGATGGAATAATCAATAGCTCCAGTGACATTGGAGGACAGTGTCCCTGTGTTCTCACTCCTGACGAGAAGGCAGACAGGGAAGACATCAGGCTTTCAGGGGCTGACATAAGGGACAGACCACACGATGGAACAGATCAAGCATCATTGCTTTGGTGAGCTGTGGGGTTTTTCTGTTGTCAGGTCAGAGCAAACTCCCAAGCATGGCATTTCTGGATGCAGGCATTAGTTTTGAAACACAAGATGGAAACAGCAGGTCTCTCTCCATAAAAGGCCCAGAGAACACTTGCAAAGACTGGGGAGATGAGAAGACAGTATGGACTGATTGCAGATGCTGTGAGTTTCCATATGTTCAGAAACTCTTGCCAGGTGTCTGGCTAGAAAAGCTCTCTTTTCACACAGCACAAAGTGCTTCTACACCAGAGTTCCACACAGATTTCCCCAGACTGCTTGCAGCACACCCAGATTATGCTGGCAAGATGTTTACAGTGAAGAGCACCTTTGCTAAACCCAGAGCATCCCCGAGGAAGCGTTTGGCTTAAGTAATTCCCATCTTCTGCCCAGGAGATGAAAGCAAATGGGATTGTGCCTCTGCTGTTCCCAGGATCTGAGCCCCACCCTGCCTGCCTTCTACATGCCTGCGTTGGGAAGGGAGATCCTGCACTCCTGCCCTTGAGCCCCATAACGCAGGATCAGGCCACAGCCATTGCCAGCAGCAAGATGCAGGCTCTGCAGTGTGCTCAAGACCTCACAGACGGACTGCTCAGGCAGTGCCTGCCAGGATGTGATCTGGCCAGCCTGGAGATGGGCTGCCACCAGTCTGAGCTGCCATAATACCCTCCCTGCTGACCAGGTGGCCACGGTGCTTCCATTGTAGTCTTGCTCTCCTCATCAGAGGACAGTGATGGCTCTACACAAAGACCAGCACAAAGTTGTGCTTGTGTGCAGAAGAAAGTAATGAGTGCAACCATACCAAGATTGTAGTAAGCAGCAAAGGCTGGAGGAGAGAAGAGCTTCAAGATGCGCAGCTTCAAGACTGCAGCACAATGTGAGGCATGGATGAGGCCAGGTCTGGGCTAATGAGCAACCAGTCATAGGCTGGACCTGAAGGCCTCCCCACCCTGGCAAAGGAGTACATGGCTGTACCCCATCCCACCAGACAGGCCCCATCCATCTCAGGCTGCAGCAGACACATGAGGGGAAAGGTCTGCACTGCACCAGAAGGAGGAGAAAACTTCGCAGGGGGGGATAGCAATACCAGCTGCACTATTTTAATGGGAGACCAAGGCTTTTCCTGTAGTTTTCACAGTTTTATAGTCTTCTTTTACAAGTGCCTTCCGGTCCTCTCAGGGGCCAGCAAATTCCCCAGCTGCTGACCTGCCCCTGGTTTCCCTGCCCTAGTGTTGCCAGAGGTGTGACCTCCTGGAGCCTGAAGAGTTCTGGGAGCCACTGGCCCTCCTCTTTGGAGGGCACTTGCCTCCAGCAATGTTGATGACCTGACATGCAAAGATGACTGACTGGTTTTGCAGAAAGGGCTGCAACTCCCAAACCAAGGCCTCCTCACCCAGCACCACAGATTTACTGTGTCAGTGCCCCTTGCCAAAGCCACCTCCCACCACTGGTCCCATACAACACCTGTTTCAGCCAGGGCATCAGGGTCGCAAGGATCTCTGAGCAGTCCCAGAAAATGCCTGCCTAGACATCAGGCTGGAAGACACCTATGTAAGTCCTGGCCTCCTGCCCCACAGCACCTGCTGATCCTGGTGGATGGCAACTGACAGATCGGAGGGTGTTGAACCATCTCCAAAAATTGACCACATGGAGTAAATGTTGGTGTTTACAGCCTTCTTGAAAAGAGGGAAACTCTGTTTTCCTCATTGTCCGCCACACAACGCATCCCAGGCAGAACTGGTAATGCAGGGGATAACATAAGCAAGATTCTATTGAGCATTGCAACCGATGGGCAGTTCCACTTGGTCTCCACAACCCCCTTTGTGTGTTGCAACAGTCTAGAGAGACACGAGGACAAGGAGCTGCTCCCCCGTGCCAGCACCACAACAGCAGTGTCACACACTACAAAACAAAGGAGACTATCATCATTCACTGCTGCGCAGAAAGGAGGAAGAAAAGCCCAGGTCCCTCAGGAAGAACACTTTCTAGCTCCCCATGGCTCAAGCACCTCCCAAGCACTCCCCACACAGACAGCTCCAGGCTCTGTCTATAGGGCCTAATAAGTCCTGTTAGGAAGCTCAAAAACAAAGGCATAGTTTAAACAGAAAATGCCCTGGATTCAGCAGAAACACAAATCTCACTTTCAGAGATTTGCAGAGGTGTTCACTACCAGAAACTGACGCCCAAAAAAAGCATTCTCTGATTTCGTTTTCCCAGTCATCATCCTTAAAAACTGAAATACTTAAGCAAATAGGAACAGTTACTTTTTAGGCATCTCAGACATGCTTCAATGGAATATTAGGACTCTGTTCAGCTGCCAGTAAATAAACTCTTAGAGCCATTTGAGATGCCCTCAGGTACAAAACTGGCCTCTAAGTGCTGCTTTAGAGGACCATGTTGACCATCTGTCAACATCATAAACAAGTGAGAAATTTAAGTAGTGTGGAAGACATATGTGTGGGTATCTCAATCAAGCCTTGTATCAAAATCACAAAAGAGACTCAAAACACCAGCTTTCTATGGCTAAGCAGCTCCTAAGCTGTCTGCAGTTTATAATGCCCATAATATAAACTACAAAATTTTCTAATGTTCAAGCCTAATGTCTTGCTCAGAAACTGTGGGCACATAGCTTTTTCCTTAAGTGCTTGTCCTATGGCTTAAACCTGAAGCGAAAGTGTGACTGAACCATGTCAAAGGCCATAAAAGCAGCTGCTGTGTTAGTTTGTGGCATTAGTGCATCTACCTGAAGTTGAGAGTCATGGTTACATGGTTCATTGTTCTTAGTGAGAGCTCTGGCAGCATCCTGCTCAGTGCTGGAACAGAGAACCTTTTAAGGAACCTCACTCTGCACCGACTCTGCAAGAAACGTAGGTAAAGCAGAGAACTTCCTTTCAGCCCAGCAGTACTTAGTTTTGGCAATTGAAATGGTTACTTTAACAGGCCTGTTTGTTGGGATAAAACCAAGGTTTACATTCAAGGATTAGAGAAGGACTTCCATGACAAGAGCAGTGAGGTAACAATTTATGTAGAATCTGGTAAAAGATAAATAACTAAAGTGAAAACACTATTTACTGTAGCATCATATTATATTACATATTTTAGATTACTATATGACGAGAATTTTGGATCTCGATGACATCTCTCAGGAGAATTCATAGGTATCATGTTTTAGTAATAGTGAGAATACTATGCATAATCAGGGATGAGTGTAGGAGGTTCTTCTGACTTAAAAAAAAGAGTATTTGAACACAGTCTCATGTTATAAAGCTTCAAATATCTCCATTTTGGTTTTGTTATGCCATCAAATTGCAAATAGCAAGTGCAACATAGAATTTTTCAGACCACAATTCTCAACTCAGAAACTGAGAAACAGAAATAATTTTCAAAAAAGTAAAGCTAGAAAATACCTCAATATTCTTTATGTCCTCAACTGAAATTGGTACCTGAATGAGGATATTGTGTTCTGAGTGTAAGACAAGTAAGTTTTTCACAATTAATTATTTTAATTACATAATTGAAACTGGAACATACATATAAACAAGCTAATTCCAGAGTAATTTAGAGATTAATTGATTGTCCACTGCTTTATTATGTACCAAGATTTTCATCTGCTAAGTTCTAGCAACTTTACAGACTAAAGAGAGTTCAGAATGTCATTAAAAGGAAATAAAAAGAGAATTTAATACAATGGAAGAATCTGTGGAAATCATTATTTCTACAAAAATACCTTGTTCGCAGTATATATCCACTCGAACAGGTCATATGAAATTAATACTTTGATCTGTTCTCAAGGATAATGTGCTTCTTTAAGCTGAAGTGTCTTCTAAAATCAAAAACAGATTACATTGTTTTCTTCAGCAGTCAGACAAATTACTAATTCTCTCTACTTACTCTCTGTTTAATATTTTTATGGCATAAGATTAAATATATTAGGCATACATACATTTACATAAAAGACAAACACTACTTAAAACCTAAACTCAAAACAATTTTCAGGTCAACAGCATAGTAACCAGGCAAGAAGCTGGAAAACACCCAGCCATGGGCACTCACAGCCCAGAGAGCCAAACGTGTCCTGGGCTGCATCCAAAGCAGCGCGGCCAGCAGGGCCTGGGAGGGGATTCTGCCCCTCTGCTCTGCTCTGCTGAGACCCCACCTGCAGTGCTGCATCCAGCTCTGGGTCCCCAGAACAGGAAAGATGTTCTGCTGGAATGAGCTCAGAGCCAAGATGATCGGACTTCTGCAGTACCTCAGCTATGAAAAAGGCTGAGAGATTTGGGGCTGTTCAGCCTGGAGAAGGGAAGCCCCCAGGGAGACTTTACAACACCTTCCCGTGACTAAAGGGGGCATACAAGAGAGCTGGAGAGGAAATTTTACTACAAGTAGCAATAGAACAAGACTAAGTTTTAAACTGAAAGAGGGGAGGTTTAGATTAGGTATCAGGAAGAAATTCTTCACAGTAAGGATTGTGAGACACTGGAACAGGCTGCCCAGAAACTTTGTGGATGTCCCATCCCTGAAAGTGTTCAAGGCCAGGCTGGATGGGGCTTTGAGCAACTTGGTCTCATGGAAGATATCTCTACCCATGGCAGGAGGGTTTGGAACCAGAAGATCTCTAAGGTCCTTTTCAATCCAAACCATTCTATAGTTAATTTCTTTGTATCTCAGCCTAAGAACAAGCCTGGTACATGTAGGCATTAGCACTAATGAGTGAAGGAAATTTCTTCTTCCCATTCCTATAGAAAAGTTAGATTGATAATTCTAGAAAAGAAATGCATTTCAAACTGCTTCATATAATGCTGCAATAAAAAAATAGTTACAAAGATTTAGTTTAGACAATGGTAAAACAGAGGATGATGCTGGAGTGTTGTGAAAGATTAAACCAAATAGAAATTACTGTGCAGAGCTGTTCAGAATGTTTGAATGACAGCAGCATTGAAAAAACCCTGAATTCCCTTATATTCCCTCTGAAGGATATAAAAGATATTTTTACACTACTTAGGAAATATTATCTTTATATACATATTAAGCACTGACAAGGCAGTGCCTCTCATGGGAAAGGAAATCGGTACTAGGAACACAGAGACACCATCATGAGGTAGCAAATTACCAAGGATAATCTTCTTTTCACAGAAAGTTTAAAATTAAAAACAAAAGTGCCACCACCACCTTCTGTAAACTTCATATCATACAGCTGTACTTCAAGTTAGTTGGTGTTTTTCTCCAATATTTTTCTTAGGAATCTTTTCCAATAACCTCCCTGGTAGTAAAACTACAACTTTTCAACAACTAAGTTTCTTATTGACCAATTAATTTGTGAGGGCTTTTTTGTATACATTTTCTAAGTTATAAAAGGCTGCAATAATATTTTATTTCCTCAGTGTTGACCTATCAAGAAAACCTTTTCACAGCATTTCTTTTGCTGAACTGAGTAAGAACAGCTATTTCTGTTTTCCCATAAAGCAGGGTCTATCAATTTTTATCATCTAAGTATTTTACTTTGTGTCTACTCTAGCCCAAATTAATTTAAAAAAAAATTAATATCACTATCTGTATTATTTAAAATAAAAAAATTATCAGAGCATTGATATTCACCTGCATATACTGGAAATACATCCACAGTCCAAGGCAGAATTAGTCTTTTCAGAGCTACATCACACAGTCAATGCACAGACACCCTGTGATCAATTAATATACTCCATTACTTAACCTCTTTATTGCTTCCAATTGGTGAGTCATCACCTGATAGCAGAAATTCTTGCCAGCAATCTCAAAGTGCATAACCTTGTATATTATTCACCTGAATCTCATTCATTTTCCAATTCTCTAACAGCCAAGGTTATAAAGTTAATATTCTTTGCAAGTTCCAATCCAGCTTCAATTTAAGCAGTTTTAATTGCTATTCCACATTCTAAAAAAAAGATGTTATCTGCTGATCAGTATTTTTTGATTCCTTTCTGATTTTTTCTATTCCTTGAAGATCTGTTTAAAATACTGCTTCAAGTAACTATCCATTTCATTCCAACATTATTTCTGAAAGTATTATCCTTGCTTGGATATAAATTCTTGGGTTTTTAAAGAAATTTAACTCCAATTTCAGATATCTTCCCCAAATTCCTGAGCAGTTCAGACTGGCTGAATTTCTTTACCTTACCTCAGCTCACTTTACAAGTCAAGCACTTTAGTTGAAGACATACTTTTGTTTTTCTTTACTGAAAACTAAACTGAACCAACTTAATCAAAAGCACTGATCAAAATTTACCATGACTGGCTTAATGGTAATGTTGGTATTATTTACACAAACTAAACATAACATAGTACAAAACCCCCTTCAAAGGGTTGTTAGTGCAATGTTATGTCTGTTTAGTGAACAACACTTAAGTTCTTCCTTGAAGATCCCTAATATTCCCTTTCTGATGTAAGCTCCACAATTCTTTGGGCACAGACATGTTCTTCTCCATCCTGTATATTCCCATAGATAAATTCTTTGAAACCAGGCCACCACGGAGGAAAAAAACCCAGTGTTTTTATTTTCAACTGGATAATGAGTATGTTCTCCCAAGTTGTGGGAAATGTGGGATAAATCTCTTTTCGGCAGAAGCAGTTTCCTTCTAGGAGCTAGCTCTCAACAGCTGATAAGCAATAAATTTCAGTGACTTACTGTATTTGCAGTACATGGGGTTTTTTGTTTTCTTTTATTCGCTCTCAAGATAGCAGGATTCCTTGACCAGCAGGATTCTGGAGCACAGAAAGGATCCCAACATTTAACAAAGCCCTGGATTCCATTCCAGGGAATAAGCAACCATAAATTAAGAAAATTTTGTTAAGAATTACTTCATTAGATCTAGTCCTATGTGACTTAATAAATGTTTTCCCTAGCTATAATCCAGCCTATTATCACACACAGAAATTTTAGATGGATTTGAATATTTTTCAAAAAGAAGCAAAAGCAAAGCAAAGCAAATGTTTTTTAATTGATGGATATTCTGTATAGACTTTAAATTTCTTATAGGAGTATCAAAAGACTTACAAATCAAATATAAACTATTATCTTCAAGTAAAAGGGTACGAAATGTCATTTTCTTACAATTTACTTTGTAATAGGAAAAGCTTTTCAACAGTGTGCTGAATCGAAAGTCAGGCTGTATTCTCAATAGGATGATAATACACAAAAACATAATCTCCACACAGTAAAAATGTTATGCTTTATGTCTATTGTAGTTCCTAGGGTTATCAAAGTGTATCCAACAATTAATCCTATAGTGAAGGGTGAAAGAGCCCAGTGTTGTTCATTGGGCTTCTCCTGATACAGTACTGTTCAAATATGCAAGCTGCTTAGAAAAGAATTTTAAAAACAAAAACAAAAACAAAACACCAAAACAAACAAACAAACAAACAAACAAACCTACCAGGTAATGGCAATGATAATTTTCCTTCTCTGCTCAGTATCCAGTCCCAAAAGTTCTACCCAACAATTTCCATTTCTTCATTCTTTTATCCGAATGCTCCCTCTCTGGCCATTTTTAAAGATATTTTCCTCCAGAACACATGACCAAATAATAGATATGCAGGTCTTGGAGATGACTCCACATAATGGAGCAACCTAATGGGTCAAAGAACCAGGGATTACAGACTGGGTTAATGCCTTGGGTAGTCATTAGTGCAGTACCAGACAGCTGCAGAAAATGTAACTTCTTGTATTGAAGAAGTATTTTGGTAAAGAAAGTAACTCTACAGGAATAACAATTAGGTCATCCTTTCCCCATGGCAGTTATATCAACACAACTGGAATAGAAATTACATGTTCCTGGTGTGATTATTGGAATACATGACCACTTGTTAGAGGTTCTCATAGAGTACCTGTGAGCTGGATACACTATCCATTGCCATGGACATGAGAATAGAATGTGCTGCTGGGTTCACACAAATCACCACCGCCCTGTGGGGTTCTTCAGTGTTCAATGATCCACTGCACAGACTTTCAATGCAGTCTTCCTGAGACACGATCAGTGCCTCAGAACAGCAAAGATACTCTCTGTGTCAGTTTGTGTGTCAGTTTGTGTGTCAGTTAGGCACTGATGCTTGAACTCCCACCACAGACTTAAGGGGCAATCCCAGGAAAAGGCATTTCATATATAGCCTGCCTTGGAATTAACTGCTACATCAGTCTGTCATGAGTCCCAAAGCCACAGCACAAGCAATATCCATTAACCTCCTTAATTCATCCTCTCTAGCCTTGCACAGTCCAGCTGCCCTGCGATAGACAAACACTATCTGTAAGATAATACATACAGTTAACCACACAGTACAGCTGAATGGCTCTGCATATAATCTTACAGCCAGCAGCAAAGTTTCATTTTTCCTCATTCCATTTTGCTGTTGCTGTGACATGAGCCATGCGGTCCCTTTCATTTCTTAACCCCAGCGCCACCTTCATTACTATTTCTCCTTATCCATGGGATTCCATTAAATCCAACCTGCATCCAACCTTAAACAGAAGCAAATGAGATGAAAAAAATGTAAAATATCTCTCTCCTAATATTTTCAACATTATTTTATGTCAGAAGTTGAGGTCTGAAATTACTTAAACTTGTCATTTTAATCTGTATTTTATTTCTTTCATTCATGCATTTAATTTGTTGCTCTATAGCTTTATCAATTAAGTTTGCTAAAAAGTGCCTTATAAGCTGCAACTCTTTATGACTGATAAATATTGTTTTTTCTAATAGTCCTTTCAGTCTAAATTTAAGCATACTGTAGCACACTATAAATTATTTGAAAATAACAGTCTGTTCCTTCCAGATATAATTACTGTATAATCCTGGGAGAGCAAAACAGAATTTAATTATTGGGGGCATCCTACTTGTGATGTTTTTTATTGGGTCAACACTAAGAAAGAAAAGGTAGCAATTAGCACAACATCTCATGTTGTAATCTCATGTAATAATCACTAAAAAAGCTCCAAAAATGAAAACAACAGCTTTTCTGACCAGGGAATGGGAAAACGGTAAGATAAGAATATGGTTCATTGTAACACAGGCTTGTTTGTTGGTTCAGGTTTTGGGGTTTTTTAAACTCACCACATTTGATTACACTGTTTAAACACAAACAAATATAAATGAATTTAGCTTGCTGTAAACACCAAAAAGAATACGGCTTTCTGAATGAATGTTATTATACTGTTATTTAAAACATTTATGTCACACTGTTGTTTGAAAACTTTTCACATGAATAGGTCTGCAAATATCAGGAACTGAACAACTCTCCCAAGTTAAAAACAAACAACCAACCAACCAAATAATTCTATTCTTACAGGATATTCTGTAATAGGCTACAAATAATAATAATAGGGTAGCAAAGAGAAACTATTAAAGAAAAGACCAGGAAAATGAGAGCACTGGGAAAAAAAAATGGTGATAGTGCACTTTGGTGTCCATGAGAGCCCAGATCTTACTGTGAGTCCTACATTATCCAAAACAGCTACCTGATAATATAACCTTGTCTTGACCTGCAGGGATTGTACACTGAAATACAAAGATCACAGAAATTATATATCATAAACAGAGGAGAAAGCCTGAAATTGAGGTTTCAGTGTTCCAAATCACCTCCACGGGCAAAAAACTGAACAGACTCTAATTTCATTTCCCTCAGCAATCGTCCAGCCTTTCTTACTCTCACATTGCTTTAAAATTGTTCCCTTCCTGTGTTTGGAGCGCAGCAACCATCACTAGCAGATTGTCAGCTCCGAGCTTGTATCAGCTCCCGGTGAAGCCACAGTGTCACCGCAAGAGGCCAAATCCCCACTGAGGTGCAAGAGACGCCGCACGGAACTCGCCTCGCTTCTCTTGGCTGCTGCGGCACAGACGCTCACCGGCCAGGGGCCGCCGTGCCGCCTCTCCTGCCACGGAGCCCCGCGTGATGTGCAGCAATTTCCTACAACGATTCATAAGTGTACTTCATTCCTGCGCCCCATTTCGTTTAATGCTTCCTCCTTCCTCTTGCTGCACATTAGGCCAGTCGGGGGCTGCTGAGGACACTCAGCCTAGCAGGTGAGGGCTGGAGGGCGCTCGCCGGTCCCTGCGATGTCCCTGGCCTCGCTCTATGACTGTACGATCTCTGGGCCTGGGCTAGCTCCTCGGGCCTAGGGGAGCGCACTTTCCGTCCCAGTGCCTATTGAAAAGTTTCTTTTCTTCCCCTTAACCCCATTCCCTCCGCCTCTCTTTCTCCCTGGTCACAGCTTGCCGCCGGGCTGACCCCACCCCGCTCCGTGTCTGCCAGTCAGGAGACGAGAGGATGTGCCAGCCTCAGGGCTCAGCGCGGAGGGGGCTGGCGCAGCCCGCTGCCCGTCGTCCCTGCTACGGCAAGGTTGGCCCCGCCGCTGGCGAGGGTCGCGGGCTT
>VZRR01005314.1:0-47652 GCA_013398015.1 Oreocharis arfaki
ACTGCTGTCTCAAATTAAACTCAGTGATGGCATTGAGTTTAATTTAGAATAGAACAGAAATAGAAACAGACAGCATAGCCCTATTCTCCTAAATGATCCACATTCCACCCTCGTGTCCAAACCCACCTGCAATCTAAGCCCAAAACAGATGTGTAGCAGGAAAATTAAGGCAGACAGACAATAAATAACTTGCCTAGAGGCACAACAAGTAACCCAAATCACTGGAATTGTGGATTGGAAGATTCCAGACTTCTAGTTTTGCATGAAGAAGATAAGTACCACCAGACTGGATTTGATCAAGAGGTCCACCTAACTCCTCACAGATCCAACATTCAGCGAATACTTAGGGAAAAGAATAAGTAAGCCCCTAGTCAGATCAAACAAATCACATCTTTCCTTCAACACAAATTTTGAAGTACACCTAGGATATTGAAGGGAAAACTAATATAGTGCTGAGAACACTTGCCAGTAACACTTACAAGGACTGAACTCCAAAACTAAGGATGGAATGGAATTCCAAAGCTGAGTTCCCTGTCCCCTTGTTGCTGAAAGCTGGAAGATTTTGTTTCTCTCCTTCCAGGAAAAAGAAAAAAATACATCCACATTAAAAACCAAAGAAGCTGTTACAGTTTTTACACCAGTTTAGCAAAAGGGAGTCTTCTTTTTATTTGAAACTGATTTGAAAACAATTGCAAACACACCTCACCAGCCAGACTACATTCCATGATTCCTCCCTTAAGTAACATTTGCCTCTATTCCCCAAAATAGTAGATTCTCTGTGTCTTCTGTTTCCGAACACTCATACCTGATTTCATTTTTTTTAACTTAGTTTTTCCTCTTTTTTACTACCTCTCAGTCAATACAAAAGTTTAATTGACCATGAAAATTAGTCTGTTGACATCCTCTCCAAGTGCACATAATTTTTCTTCTATGAGAAAGATAGAAATAATTTAACAGAAGCCATAAAATTGGTGAGGGCACTGAAATCTAGACATCAGCTCAGAAAGAACAATAACTTTATCCCCAGCTTTACTTGATACTGTCGGTTGACAGCAAAATGTATTCTTTATTTGAAGCTTTCTGCTGGTACTAGTTAAAAAATGTACTGACACATATCCCAGAAAACAGCTTAAAAATTAAGGTAACAAACCTTTAGCATTTTTCACACTGTAGCCTGATATCCTGACTGTGACAATCTCCAGCCACCTAGCTAGGGACAGGATCTGAGCTACGGCCTCTGCATCCTCGCTGAAAACAAAAATAAAAAGCAGGTTTTACTTTAACACTCAAAGAACCACCTGAACTTAAAAAAACAGGACACAATTAGACCCAAACACACTAACTCAGTATTTACTCAGTTCTACTGGCTTCAGAAATTTTGAGCAAACAGTACAAAATGAAGTGTAAGGCTAAACACAAGGTCTAGGTACTTTCTCATTTGATTTCAGCTCTAAAGAACGGACACTCCAAAAACGTTTTATAAAAACCAAAAATATCACTGCTAAAGGACACATATTCGGCTAAATAATCAATAAGGAGATATGCAGTATTTTATACACATGAGGAAGCTCAAACCAACTTTTCCTTCCAAAAATTTGAAAAGCTGACCAGTCCCAAAGTAATTTTTCCTTTTCTTTTAATTAGAGGTTATGCAATCTGCTATTTCACCTGTTTATTTTCTGGGCCTGCAATGGGACGATAGGAATCACAGTATTGCACAGAGATTTGCAAAGTGGACAAAGATACTCTCCATTCTCCAAGTCAAATATCTGTTCAACATGCAGACGTTGTCGAAAGTTCAGCTGCATTGCTTCAAAGTACCTACAACATTAAAAAGGAAATTACTAGAAAGTGGAATGGCTCAAATGCAACGTGAACACAAAGGTCTGAAGCGTAATTATACAGCAAACACTTATCCAAGCCAACAAACAAGTATTTTCCTTTGACTTACAACTCTCTTACATGCCTTGCAAAGGTGAAAATAATAAAACCTTTGAGAACACAGATGAAATCATGCAAAAATGCATGGTATATCACTGATGGGAAAATGATGGCAAGTTTTCCTTGCTGACAATATCCTTATAAATTTCATTAAGATTTTGCAGACAAGCAGTCCTTACATTTTCTATTTTTCCATCTTCAACATAATGAAACAGTGTATCTAATAACTCTCATATGCAACTCACTATAGTAAATTTGAAACAGGTATTGAACATATTGTCATTCAATTTAAGGAAACTCTACTGGTAACATTTCACGAGTGATTAATCAGCTATTCATTGCAATTACTGAGCCTCACGACTAGACAGTGGAACTGTAGCCTTCTTTTAACAGGAAGTGAGAATAATATATATTAGAATATCACACTTCAACTATTTAACTGAAAAGGAAATAAGAAACAACAATGATCTTTTTACAAGTTTCATCGTAATTTTTGCCCCCTCAGTGGATGCAGTAAGCCTTCAAAATTCATTAATGTCTCATTGGTATTTATAGGAACAAAAAGATCAAACATTCAAATCTTCTTCTCTGGATACAAATTCAGTCTTAATGTTCAGACCGAGTACGTAGGATCTTAGAGAGAGATATGAAATTATCTAACTTCCACACCAAGGTCACAACTATATTTTTTTTCTTTTTTGCTTTAAATCATACATCTTGAAAAAATAAAATAAAATTCCATTTATGTGAGAAGAGAAAGTGCATATGCAGGGGCATCTGCAGAAGTTCTAATGAATACAGAATATTGAGGAAAGTACTTTATTATAAACAAAAACTCATACATTTATTTTCCCAACATTCACACAACTACGTTTTTGCAAGCAACTCCTCTTCCTCATACATGGCAGCTACAAGGATATTCCACTCATTTCAGCTTGTTCTGTTTTAGAGGATTTGCAGTACTTTGAGGCTGCACATAGAAAGGTACAGCAGGCATCGTTTGGAGGAGTATTAGTAAGTTAGAATGTCTGTTACGAAATAAATAAAAGACTATACTCAAACCTTCTGTGCCATCCCATATGAGAAGAGCCTGTTGTCCATTTTAATCCCATTAACCCATACAGCAAGGCATCTTTTCTTAAAAAGAGCAAGGGAACTGAGCTCCAATGTTGCACTACTTAGATCTACGCAGATGTAGAGGGATCTGCCAAGAGCAGATGTGTTATACTCAAGGAACATACTTTGTACCATTTTAAGTGCGTGCACCTATTTATTCTGTACTGATGTTTTATTGTAAAAAACAACATATATATACACATATAAAAAGTGAATGATAAGCACTAGAAGTTTAGTAAGATTCTTTAAAGTAAAACAGCACCAGTACAAACAACAAACCTCAAGAGATTGTTTATAACACACGTCATATAAATAGTAGCTTGTAATTGCATGTCCCAGCTCTATCCAGTGGTGGAATTATTTCTATTATTATTTCACACTGTTCATATAGTTTAGACTTGCCAGACCTATGTGGAGTGAAATGCAGGATGATTCTATCCTGCAAGCTAGGAAACTTGGTCTTTTAATGTTCAGGTTCCATTCAAGTCCAGAACACTTGGTCTAAATTGCGGGTCCCCCAAACAATAGAAATCAAGTAAAGTTTACAGCAACTGAATCAAATTCTTCACCCTTACTTTTCATTAAGTATTTCATTCATCATCTTCACTGATACGGGAGGGGTCATGAACAAATATTCATTGATTTAACCACTTCCGTTCTAACTGCAAGAATCTCTTCTACAGACTCACTGTAATAAATCAGTTTCACCCTTTAAGTAGTGACCTGGTGACAGACTTTCAGAGTATTGTTGCTATTGAATGATCACTACTGGTTCTCACTGGACTGCTAAAAGTAAACCTACTCAGTACAGTTTCTTATTCTTGACCAGTTTTACTCCCTTGTTTATATTTGCATAAATTAGTAACTCCTTACAGATTCTTCTCTGGGTCATAGAAGGCCCTAAAAACTTTTGATGATTATGATCATCATCATCAAGTCAAAACATCTCTTGTGCTATATTTCATTTTTAGATGAGCAGAAATAGTTTTCATCCCTTAATTAAATATCCACTTACTGTACTGTGTTTTCAGTGTACTCTCAGATTATTTGGAAAATAGATTAATTAAAAAACATTAAAAGGCAGCAAAGACACATCCTTACTTCTGCCAGCAGGCTGCATGCATCACATGACCACAGCTCCCTGTGTGGGTCCCACAAGGTAAGTCAGGGTGCATGAAGAGAGGATCTACTGTATCTAGAAACACATAGAAAAATTATTGAATGAACAGTAACATAACTCCCCATCAGTATGAACAGAAATGAACACCAATATACACAGAACATGAACCTTCAGATCCTATTTTCCTACAGTTTGCACAATCCCATCACAACTCCATTTGGCTAATTTTTCCAGACCAATCATCCAGCAGAGTACTGACAAGCAGAACCCATTTAAACTACTGAAGGTTTTCCACTAATTATAAAGAAAAAAATTCAAAAATTCAAAAGCAAATTGGTTAAAAAGAAAAAAGGGAGCTTCTGTAATAGATCTATTGTTGCATTCACTATTACTGAAGCTTTTAATGTCTTTCTTACTTTATTTTTAAATGAAAATGAAACTACTAAGGACAAGTAAGATGAAGAATTTCTCCAACTAAGCCCATATATTTTCAAACCACTGACACAAAAAGCACTGCTGAATAACAAAAATCAAGTTTGTCTTTTACTAATCTCGTACAATTCTAAACAACAGAACCATTATGAGAATGCACTGATGTCTTCGTGTCGTACATGCACCCAAGTGAGATCCCACTTTCGCTTTAAAGGTATCTAAATAATACTGAACAACAGCAGTCCTCCACGCCTCATCTGGGGGACTGTTTATGATTTTGAACAAATACACCTGAATCTGAAAAAATGAAAGCAAAAAAAAAGAACCGAAATTGCACTGAAAATAATTCTGTTTGACAGCAGCTGAAGCTGCCTTAAGTCAAACAGAGACTGAAATAAGAAAGTAAACCTTGGTATAACACTGAATTGCCACTATCTGCACTTCTGCTGGGGGAACAAGCATTTTTCCATTTGTTTAGATCTTGAAAGAAAAAAGTTCTTACAGGCCTCCTTGTAACTGATGAGCAGCAGAGGACCATGCAGCAGGGTACAAGTACTATAAATAATGCCCAGAAACAGTTTTAGAAAAAGAAACTCCATTCCCTTCTTTTTTAAATTATTTCAATAGCCCAACATGTCACTGCAGAAAATTTACAAGTGCATCTGACTACAAGAGCACAGGACTTAATCTGTACTTTGGGGTACCACAGACAAAAGGGAAAAAAATTCAATTAATATATGACCTAGATAAAAATTCTATACAACTGGCTCAAAAATGCCATTACCAGTTGTTTATTGATAAAAAGAAAAATGGATCAAGCAGGATTCTGTAGGAGTTTGTCCTAGGCCTAGGACTATTCAGTACTTGTTAATGATCCAGAGGAGAAAACATGAAACATCTTATTAGTGAAACAATCTTGTAAAGGTTCGTAAGCATGATAAAAAGTAGGGTAATACTGTGGAGAAATACGAAAAAATTACGAAGTTTCCTCTGATAGCAACCAAGAGTTTACTTCTAAACAAAAGTGGGAATAATGAACAGCACAAACAGAATTTAAAGCTATTTTCTACATAGTAGTGTCAATAAAAAAAACCCATAGCATCCATTTTGCTCTATGAGCTGACCACAAATCACAAAAAAACACCCCCACACCTGAAAATAAGAAGGAATTTAAACTAGAGGTGTAAGATCATCTATCTTGAAATATTACTAACTTCCTTTTTCAAAAACAGAAGAAAAATGTGAGTACTTAAGTTCTCCTGTATGCTCGTATTTATTTTGTTCTTTCCTTTAAGTAACAGACCAAAATTTCCATCATGTTTAGTCAACTGCTACTTACAAAAGAAATTCTGCTGGGCTTTGTGTTCCCTGCTACCAATATGCAATTACATAAATGTAACCATTGTGACTTTGTAACTTTCTTGTATTCAATGTTTTGCTCACTTAGATGATATCACATGATCCTCGCTTAGAATTTTTCATTTTTATATTGTCGTTTTTATTACTTCCTGAACATATAAGGGGAAAAAAAAACCCAAACCAAAACAAACACCCTAACCCTTTTCAGGCTGCCACACTGTCCTCTGATAATGTTCATTTATTTCCTCCATATTGGGAAAATTTGCAGCTGTATTTGAATAAACAGGAACTGTGAACGGTCTTGGTTTTTCTCCAAAGCAACTACTCCCAACAAACCTACATATTTCATTAAGTCTTGTGAGATCAAACCATTTTCTGATTTCCCCCAGCAACAAATCTAAATCTTCATAGACTTCTCATTTAAGTTTTAAAGCATGGATTTTAAAACAATTTTTAAGTTTTCACCTTTTTTTCTTAAGTAAGGTAAGCCATTTAGCAACCTGACCAAACAAAAGAGTTTAGTTGGTCCAAAGAGCTTGATCTCCAGGGACAGAACTGCTCGTAGCCTAAGAGAAGAAAAATCACATACCTCCTGAGAGTTCAAGAATTCTGCTCCTATTCTGAGTTAAGGCAGTTGACTTCTGCACACAGGCAGATAATACCATGGCAGCACTTTCCAACTTTACTTCCTGCTCCTCCTGACAAAGAATACAGGTCAAAACTTCTTTCTCAACGACAGATGGACCTCGTTTGGGACCCAAAGCAATTCTGGAGTAATCAATTGCTGAAGAGATGCTGTAAGACCAGAAGTGACACAGATATAAAATAACCACCTGGATTTTCTAAACAAACGGAATTCTTCCAGACATCTAAGGAGGTCATACACTGCTAGTATTTCTGGATTTATACCAAATTGCTTTACAAAACCAAATGATGACCAAACAATAAAGAAACTCCTCAATCCTCACTAAAATGCAGGATTCGTTAAAAATAGAAAGAGGAAGCCATCTAGCATAGAATAACAATAAAGTGGATTCAGACAGCAAGAAATTCAAGGAACTGTATTCAATGTAGATTAAATATATTTTAAACAACAAAAATGTTTCCTACTCTTGAAGCAAAAAATGAATGCCACTACCAAAAAATAAATGCCACTACCTTAATCCAATGCTTCATGACACAAAAAGCTTCCACATATCTTTCGAATACCCCTTATTTCAGAGTTCAACAATGATTTACAGAACATGATTCATTAAAGACCAAAGCATAAGGAAGTGATCTGTACTTTTCTTCCAGTAGATAGCTCTGTTTTCCAGATTAGTTTTGCACAGCCCCAATTACACAAAAATCGTGAGCTGTATTAGGTGTACTCTACTGCTGAACTATCTCTAGAACAGGAGAAATGCATACCAACAAAATTATAACCAATATAAATCAAACATCTTCAGTATGAAATAAGATGAAACAACAAAAAAAAATCTCAAGTGATTTGAGCTACAAGAACCATATTTTCTTCACTGCAACCTAAACTTCAGGCACATTGGCTTTCAGATTCTTTCCAAATAAAACACTTAAATTTTCATATAAGGTAGACAGTCACCTCCAAAATTACAGTGTGGTCAACTCAACAGCTTTCTAATGACGTTTTCTCAAACATTAAACAATATAAGTGTCCACCCTCTGAAGAAATTTTTTTTTATAGTTCATTTTATGCTGCTCTACAAAGTGATCCACCCTTTTTACATCAGCACACACATGCTATTTTACATTTAATTCCATAACAGAAGATGACTTGAAAGTAAATAGACACACAAGTTTGCTAACTGCAATGACACAATCTATCCCTTAAAATTACATATGTACTTTATGTAGCATAATGAACTCATGTAGCAGGTAATGAATGCTTCCCACCAGAACTCTGGATGTCTGGTTTTTCTTACCTTTCTTCTTCCATAATAGCATCTGCTTTCCCCTGGGCCTCCAGTGTGTTTTCATACAGGAGCTTGTGGGTTTCAATGAAATTCCTCTGCAGGGCAGACATCTGGGCCATTATCTTCTGACGGTGCAACCTCGCCGCTTCTGCCTTTCTCTTCCGCTCAGCTTTCTCTTTATCCTGAGTGCTCTGTGTCTTACAGTAAGAGAATAAAGAAACCTCAAGCAACTGAGAACATCAGAAAATGAGAAGACTCTTTCCCCATTATAGGCATTCTAAACACTGACATAAAATTCCTTAACTGATGACACTTAGATGAGGAAAAAAAGTTAACTGCTACCTGAAATAAAAAATAAATAAAACTCAAATCTTTACATGTTGACGAGGTTCATTAACTAAGACTGTTCTTCTGTGGTCTGCAGAAGGTCACTAGTACAATCCCTAGCCCAAGAACAAGATCAATAATACCTGAGTCATTTTAATTAGGTACTTGTCTGTTCTTAAGAAATTTTAGTGAGGTGAACATCAAAGCTTTCTCCAGCGTTCTGTTATTCTCCCCATAAGCAAAACCCTACTGAGTATTCAGTATCTCCCTTACAGAAATTGAAGAAAATTTTATCTTGAACTGCCTATCCATGACACAACAAATATGTCAGCATTTTATGCATCTGTGTATCGTATTTTCATTATTCTTTATGGTACACTAGAAAACCATTGTTCTTCCAGCATTTACTCTTGTACCATGTTTTCAAAAACCATGAACAAAGTATTTCTATGCTATAGAAAAGCAGAAGTCAAAAAACACAGGTAGACTTTATTAGAACATATAGAACCTAACTTCCCACTCAATTACTTAAGGGACAAATACAACATTATACACGAGGTTTCTATTCACAGTACCATCGCTTTTCCAAGAAATCAAACAACAAATTGCTCCACAAGTAGAACTGTAAGAGGCTAATTTCTTACTGACTTCTGTATTTTGTTTGATATCTTACCAGATCTCATATGACATCTACCTCAAAAAAGAAACATGGCATATGCTGTGTGGTAAGTTTAGAACCAAGCATGCAATGACCAGCCAAGAGATTGTTTGGCAGCAAGCAGTTGCCAAACAAAATGTGTAAGAGCAAACTCGTCTGTCTTTGCTTACTGGCTAAGGGCAATTAGATTCTTCTCTTCGGTTCAAATGCCTGTTGAAAACACAACCACTCCATGGGACTGAAGTCACCTTTGAAATCTCCATTTCACTGTGTCATTTGACCACAGATTCAGAAGTTATTTCGAGGGAAGAGCAAAGAAACTGACAATAAGAATAATTACTTAAGGCTCATGTCTTTATACAACCAGGGCAAAGCAGATTACCCTCTTCATAGATAACGTGAATTATAAGACACCATTTAAAGTGGATTTGTATTTCTAATTACTGTAGAGTGACAGTATAATAGAAAAGGTGGTCAAATCACAAAGACAAGAAATGGAAAGATGAGCACAAATTACTTCCTTCACCCCCCCCAGATGCTTCTCTTAACTTGGAAGTACAACCAAAACTCACACTAGCCACTGATAATTCCATGAAACATGTTTAGCACAAATTTCACTTACTAAAAATATTATTCTTGGAACCTAAAACCTAGTTGCAGACAAGATATCAGAAATTAGTTTTGAAAAATCATAATTTTAGGCAACAATAAATTTAGACACATTATTGAAAATAGCCATTCAAAACATTAAATACAGTGCTTCCACTGAACTTTTACTTTTATCATTACCTCATCACCTTTTGTAGCTTCTGAGCCTGATGTAGCTCCTACTGTTGTCAAACTAGATTTTTCTCTCAATCTCTTCACCATGTCAAACATCTAAAAATAGAGACTTATATGTTAAAAAGAAAGTGTAACTTGGAACAATATAGATTAATACATTTCCAATATTACAATATATAAGCACTGGAACAGGCTGCCCAGAGAATTTGTGGATGTGTGGATGTGGATGTGTGTATAATGTTCAAGTCCAGGCTGGATGAGGCTGTAGGCAATCTGGTCTATTGCAAGGTGTCCCTACCCATGGCAGGAGCTTGGAGCTAGATCATTTTTCAGGTCCCTTCCAACCCAATCCACTCTATGACAGACAGGATTAAAACTCCCGGTATTTTATTTTATGTTATTTTCAGATTTTCAAATGGATTAAACCACTCAATACTCCTACACGACAGAAACACCCAAGACTGTATGTGCGCTCCCAGAACACTACTTCACTCATTATTTGCTGTTATTTTGCAACAGATATATGAAGATATGCATAAAAATGTCATTACTGGAATGTTACCCAAGCAAAAATTGACCCAATACTTGAAAGTACAAGTAGCAAGTACAGTGCTGCAAGAGATTAAACTTCTGAAGAAACCATTGCAGCTATAAACACTGGATTATATGTAGGAATCATAGCATCTTTCATAAAAGCTTTCTACATTACTGAAATCAGATCATACTTATGTCTCCTTTGTACCTGCAGTATCCAATTGACTGTGTCCTTCTGCGCCTCTAACTGGGGAACTCTCTTCAATTTCTCCAGAAGCATTAACACATTCACAGCATTCAAGGCTGAGCTTCCCATTCCTTTACAAAGTGAAAAATAGAAAAGGGCCTTCAGGGAAAAAAAACCCCTTACATTTTAATGTACTTACAACCATGGACAAGCCTTAAATTTTGCTAATTATATAACACACGTACATGAACACAAACTGTGTAGTTACATTTTTGGTATAATTTCATCTGCTTATTCCAGTCATATATAGTATGACTCACCCCTTGGTAGATCAATTATTTCTCAATTGTTGCTTAATAACACCTGCTTAAAAAAGAATTGCCTTTCTCTTCAGGGGGATGCAGTAAAGCTCTTTAGAGCTTTACCTATGTTTGCTAACAGCTTATTGTGCACATGTTTATTTCTAATCACATAAGCTACTGTAATTACAGCAATTGTTTCCTTCCTCACAACTTGGTGAGAGTTCATAGCATTCTAGGCCCTTCTCTAACACAAGAATGCTTTAAAATGGAGACCATTCCCTTCAATGATATTTCTTCTGCAGCACTTTCCACACTGAATTAATGTTGTATTTTAGTAGGGAGACAAATACTTTGCAAAAATAACTTTATTTTAATAAATTTCTTCTCAATAAGAGCTTTTTTACAAAAATACTGATTATTTTTGCATCCCTTACATGTAAGTATGGCTTTGGTTTTTCTGGTTATGCAAAATTAAAGCTAGAAAAGCATTCTGTAGCATCTCAGTTAAAATTACTACTTTTATTGTATTCCTATAGTTGACAAGAAACTTATTAAATAGAAATACTTTGTATGATGATGATACTTCTCCTTTCTCAACAATAAGAAAAAATTTAAAAATAAAGTGCAATGGGAGCCCTTTTCAAACACAACATTTTTTAAAAACTGAATAAAAGGACTTCAGTAGTTTTACGTATTTATTCTTGTAGAAGGTATTTGAAAGACACATAGATAGGATGTTTAGGGACATGGTTTAGTGGTGCACTCGGCAGTGCTGAGTTAACATTCGGACTTAACGATCTTACAGGTCTTTTCCAATACGAACAATTCTATGATTCTACGATTTTACTTCACAATTCTTATCTCTGTTGCATCTCACAAGTGACAGTCATGTTTAGCTTGATAATGGACTTTTTTTGTTTATTCTTACACAGTGAAGCAGAAAGTCTAGATAAGCTGGAAGATTACTTAGAAAATGCAGATTCCAACTCCCAGTAGTCCTGAACATAATATTAGGAAATGCTCAATAGAGATTTGAAAAAGAAAAAAGTACATGCCACAGCCACTAAGTTCTGTTTCTATTTTCACTACCATAGTGAAAGACTAACTTGCAGGGAAATCAGTAATCGTACAGCTCAAGAGAACCAAATATGGACACAGTTCACTTAAATCCACTGCCATTTTTCGAAGAGTTATTATTTTTCATTTCAATGCTGTTCTTGTGAAGGAAAAAACATTTTCGGTTATGTAACACTAGTACTACTTTTCATTTCTGTCCCAGGAAGAGAAGCACATATCCTCTTCAACCTACCTGGCAACTGGGAACAAAGGAAGCTAGTCCAAACCTGGTTTCTTAATTAATTTTAAATTACTTCATGCTTTATAATTAAAACCTGATAAAGTCTTTCTGACTAAAACCACTGAATAAATTCTTCTAGTTTATTTTAGTCCTTACAAAATCAAGTTAGCCTAGTTTACTCTGTGCTTCTAAGGAAAATGAAACATACGTGTTGCTTTGTGATAAAAATCAAAGGTTACTTCTTCTTCGGGGGACTTCTGTAATTGCTGCTTCTCTTCTAGTAACCCTAAAGAAAGGAGATGAAGCACCTGAAAAAAAAAGAGAAGAATAGTAAGTCTCATTCAATGTTTAAGATATGGAAAACTGGCATATAAAATAAGGAGGTTTAATACAGTTCTGTATTACATATCGGTTATATGAATGATAAAACACATGAAAGTGCAGAGATCATACATGGAAGGTGAAATAAAAAAGCACAATATAAATTTACTGCATATTAGTTGCACTAAAATTCATCAACTTCCACATGCTCTATATTAGTAATACGTGAAATCTTGTCATTTTGCTGATATAAAATCTGTATTTGGCAATTCCATAATCCAAAAATTAGCAGGATTGGCAAGGCAATCTATACCCTCTAACAAAACTGCTTAATTCAAGTAGCCTGTAATTTCAGGTCCTGATTCTATAAATATTAAAATAGTAACCCTGCAAAAACAAACAAACAAGAAAATCCATCGAAAAAACATTTCACCAATGTTTTAAAAGACTAAAGTCACTGCAGTAAAATTAAATGCTTAAATACTTACAAAAAATTGTATTATTTCATGACTGAGGCCCCAAAGACATTTACGTATTTGGAGACTCTGCAGCTCAAAAAATGAAGGAATTCCAGTTATCAAAGGGTTACTTAATCGTGAAGTTTCAAGAAAAAGATGAGGTAAGGAGAACTACATATTGAAACAACTTGAATGATGAGGCAACACAGGGAGGAAAGCAAAATAGAAAACTTCAATACTGTTGTGTATCATGTTTCTATTTTACAACAGAGATAGATAATTAGATAATTCAAATTATTTTTTGTCAGTAACATTCATAAAAACAGGTCTGGGGAAAAAAGTATTCCAAGTTAAAGTTTATCTTTACATATTTTGATCTTATTATATGCAGTCAACACAGGAATGACCACAAGAAGACGACCAAGGCTAACCATACCATTTGGATCATAGCCTCAGTCCACAAATGGGTTTCCAGCTCCACCGCCCTCTGCAGAAGGGTCCGCAGGATGTGCATCATAACATCACAGTTCAGAATCCTCACCACGTTGCTGAATGCAGGACTGAAGTCTGGAGGAGGAGGTGGTGGCAATGCTAGAAAACAGATGTGCAAAGATATCAATGAACTGACATCCCACCCAAGATTACAGGCAAAAGCAGAGAGCATGAACATATTAATTTCAGTGAAAGAAGAACTGGACCTTTAAATAAATAAAACCATGCTCAAACATAATTGTTCGCCTAAGTCAA
Source organism: Oreocharis arfaki (assembly GCA_013398015.1). NCBI lineage: Eukaryota > Metazoa > Chordata > Aves > Passeriformes > Paramythiidae > Oreocharis > Oreocharis arfaki. The sequence goes on from VZRR01005314.1 coordinate 13,514, forward strand.
CTTTCATCTTTGGCAAAACTAAGTACTTTTAGTTAAGTTCTTTCATAAAACACATGCAAGCTAAGTTAAACAATCAATCACAAGTAATCTGTAAATGCAAATTTTTAACACTTTGTACTGCCTTATCATTTATGTATCACTATTAAACATACAGTTTGTGCTTTGCATCAAACATAAAGTTTTCAAGTAGTTAAACAAAAGTGAGGAGTGGAGCTTCCAGACTGTAGTGTCCCACACTACAGTGTCACACGTCTGGATAGACATGTCACCTGTCTAAATTTTTTCTGGTACTGGCATTCCGGTCATTGCTGGTTAAGTACATTTTCTGAGATAATACTGGAACTCCACTGTGGAATCTTGGCATCTACTAACAGCACCTCATTTAACACCACAGCCTCTCCCTACCAGGAACCACTGACTTCAGTCCTCTTTTGGAAACTGGATGCCTATTTTCAGATTGCCTCTTTTCAGAGGACCTCTGTGAATTAAGCGTTTCTGAAACCACCATTCTTTTGACAATTTAGGCTGAAATGAAGTTACTGACAAAGACAACACAGCCACATAAAAGAATACGCAGGAAGTACCTGCAACAAAACATGCAGCTTCAGGGGAACACACATCAGTGTCAACATACTTTTGTATTTCGGAACCATATTTTGGTCCAATTATATGAATGTGAGTCTCTGACAAATTACATCTAAATAACCACATTTTTAAAAATTTCTACAAAATTAATTCCCCTGACAACATTTTAAGCTGCCAGAGTGAAAGGGGAAGGGGCAAAGTTGAGTTTATTAAATTGTTCATTGTACTTATTTGTTCAGCTTCCCACGTCTTCCTCAAATGAACTCAATTAAATGCTTGTGACTTGAATGGGTAAAAGTAAACTCAAAAGGGAAATAACATTCATGTTACAACAGAAACATGGGGGTTTATTGTTTTAGGTATTCATAGCTTACAAGAAGTTATTTCTAAAAGTTAAGTCTCTCTCTCATATTACTGAATGGATATGAGCATTAGTTCCTGTGGCAACCTTCTCTACACAGCATTATTATGTCTCAACGTTGTACTAAAGAAACTGCTCAAAAAACCCCAAATCTTAGTTACTCCACCATAAAATCTGAGTTGTTCATGAGTTTGTCAATAGGTACTGTGTCATATTTATTTCCCTACCTGTGAATTAAAACTAAAAATTCCAGAATTCCTATCCGCGATAAAGACAAGAAATGCCAGGTGCCAATTAATGACAATTACTACAAATCAAAACAAATTCAATATGAATTCAACTATCCACTATTAAATCACAAGACATCTCCCAAAGCTCAGTATATATACACCACTACATATACTACCAAATTATTCCATTTGTTGAATCATTAATTTTAGAATTTTACCTTCATCTCTGTTTTCTTGTTTTCTTCTTTTCTTTTGTGTATGTTCAGCCTACAGAAAAAGGAGTGTTGTTGTATCAGCACCTCTACAGAAGTACACAATAATGAGATTAATGAAATAATGAGAAATCCTACACTAGAAATATGGCAAGACACATAATGAATGCCTGGTTGTGTACTAGAATTTTGTCTGAAACATGTTTAACAACATTACATTTTGCATTTAAATTTGTAGTAAATATAAATAATAGGACATAGTTGCTTCCTCAGTAAGAGTTACAAAAGCAAAATTTGGGGTTTCCCAATGCAAAGATAATTCATATCACATTTTGTTCTCAGCATCAAGAGTTAACAGAGTTCATAGACAAGTCATCACTGAGGAAACACTAATGCAAACCATATCATGGTCAATTTGTATGGACAATCTTAACTTCACAGAACATTTAGTTTTGAAGGTAGGTGCATATACTCTTTACTAAATCAATTTCTTTAGATTGCATTAATTCAGCAAAATTCTTTAAACATTGATAAGTATGTACTATTTTTTAACCTTTGAGAGTGAATCTTACAATGCTTACCTTGCTGTGCTGGGTCTTAGTGTAGTGATAAAAGAACATATTGAATTCCTTCAAACATTCATCTTTCAGTTCATAAACTCCATGGCCAGAGACACCTGGTTTCCTTACAGAGAAGTATTTCATAATACACAAATTAGTAATGTACGTTCAGCACATCTTTGAATGTAAACAAACACAATTTATTTTCTAAGGAAGGACAAATTGTAACAGTTACTCACTAACTTATTAAAAACAGAGAGTGAGTACAGTTATGAGTCTTAAATTTTCAAGACAAGATTTACAGGAGTAAACAATACAGCAGGAAAATATTTCTAGCCTATACCACCTAGAGCACACCATACAGCCTCTGAAAATTCTTTTTAACTGTATAGCTTAGAATTTCAGACATTGGATGTTATTGTATAAAATTTAATCCTTTCTTTAGCCAAAGTGTAAAACAAGTAATACTTGCTACTTTCCAGCCAGTGAAATTTTCTGAACTGCTCATATAATTTCCAAAGTAAAATTCCTAGGTACACCTACAGCTGCTCTCAATTAAGCCAACCATATGAAACTTGAAATAAGGTATACTAAAATAACTAAACTAGCCACAAAAATAGCAGACATTTGAACTAGTTTTTTTCAACTACAATTTATTGTTCTATATTTGCATACAGTCAAATACACACATATATATTTATATATAAAATTAACTCCCAGAAAAAAAGAAGGAAAGTTCCAGAAAATTAGCAACTACGTAACATTTACACCAATTACTAGATGGTGATTGTCAAAGGTACAGTGACTTGTTAACTTCCTAACCATCTTTGGGAAAAAAAAAAACTTTTGACGATTCTCCCACTAGGACTAGGAGATTACTAAACTCCTGAGACTCCTCAAACTGAATTTGAGGAAAGATGGTGGCAAAGGGAGAGAAGTAGCAGCAGTGGAGGATATTCCACACACTTTTTTTTCCTATGCATATTTGCAAAAATACTTATTTCAAGACAGCAAAATATTAGCTGAACAGAGACTGTGTAGTTCAGTTTGTTGAACCCAAATAATCTAAGAAATCTTGTTTCACATTCAAGCTACTTAAAAAACAACATTAAGAACTTACTTAAATGTAGCCACTTTATCAATTACATTCTCCAAGCCAGTTTCATTGTTCTCCTGGTGAAAAAATTAATTTGGGATAAACATATAATGATTCAAATATCTTCAGTATTATGCTATGTGCAACAAAAATAGACAAACAGATTTAGATAACGCCCTAATTCATGAACTACTATATTTTGCCTGCTGTTAATCAGAAAGCAGATATCCATAATTGGCAAGTTCCAAGGAAGCATCAAAGATACATAATACTTTCACTTAGTAATGCAGAACTTCATTAATAACAGAGCTGATCTCTAGAAACAGGCCAATGCTTACCCAACCTTAACAGAGGGAAAAAAAAGAGGTTTAGGTATTTTAAAACACCGAATGTGGATATTATGACAATATTTCAGGCTATTTCATTTACAACAAAAACTTAGGGGTTTTTGCATTGATTGGTGGCCCTTAACACTTGCACAGACTACAAAATCTAATCTACATTCCTTGCCTTTGCTTGAATCCTCAACAACTGTGATGGAATGACAAGGAAATCTCTGTTTTTGAATAGGCCTAAAAAACACTTGACTTCAAATGGAGCTGCACAGGTTTAAGTGACCAAAATTACAGGCTCAACTTTATTAATGGTACACAGTACATTTTAATGCAATCCAGCTGTGTCATTCTACAGGGCCAAACCAGAAAATGTCACAACTTTTCCAATCTAGGAGAACTACAGCTGAATATTCTAAAAAAAATGCACCTCTTAATCAAAAAGCATAATTCCCATACAAGTAATTTCATATCAGTCCATGCCTGAATCTATGATATTTACCTTTACAGCAGTAAGGACTGTAAGCCCCTTTGTCACACCATTTCGTAATTCTCAAACCAACATTTAAGCTTTGTATTAGAAATGCTTCCAATATAAAGATATGAAAGCTAAAGAAGAAAGACATAAAACAAGAAAAAGTAAACGAAGGAAAAAAGTAAATGAATCGAGACTCACATTTTCAGGCAAGGACTTGGTAATCGCACTGTGAGCCATTGGTTCAATACATAACAGATGGATGATTTCTCTCATTATAACATCTTCTTTTGTCACATTACTGATTCCAGGCACATATCTTTCCCCTGTCAGAGTGAACCAAAAGAAGAAGAATGGCAAATATGATGGCTATAAAGCAAATTTGAACTTTGCACCATGATAATAGTATTGCTGGGATGTTTCATTGTATAAGCTTGCATTTGTCAGAAGCCTGTCCCAAGTGTCTGAGTAAAAATGTTTCTTAGCCTAGCTTCCTAACAAAATGGGTCAAGACGGACTCTCTTCATATTCTACTTTAATGTCAATTATGAAGTTATCTAACAGCTTTTTTCACTGTGCAACTCCTAGTGCTTCCAGCTGAGAAATACTTGTGTTACTGAATCATCTGTTCAAAAGATGCACTCTCCAGTATCCTCTCTATACTATGTCCAAGAAAATCATCAAGCCTGCTCTGTCTAAGCAATAATGCATTACTACAACAACAGAGAGAAATGAAACTTACCCACAACATAGATGAGAATCTGCAGCATCTCTTCTATTAAAACATTATATTGCTTAATCAAATCCTGCAAGAATGAGCAAAATCAGATTAAAAACACCAAAAACAAAAGTGCACAAAAATCCATCCTTTAAATGACACTGAGCTCAGCCTTCATATCTACTAATTTGCTGAAGCACTGTACTCTACAAAGAAATTTCCATTCTAACAAGCTGGAAAAAGTACCTGCTCCTGTAGAGGAGATATGGTACAGCAACTAAAGTTCAAGACTCACATGCAAGAAAAGAAACAACAGCTAAAAAAAGTACCCCAAGTGAAGGGTTATATCAAAGTTCAAGCCACAAGAAGTAGCATAGCAACCCAAGAAACTTCCAACCAAAATAAAAGCACGTAACATGGCCTAAGAGACATAGCAATGCTATAGTGAAGTGATCTACATGGATTTTGGTAGATGCCCTAGGAAATAAAGGTCAAAAGGGGCAAAACTTTCTTGCTAATTTTGAGGAAGCCTCTACAAGTTCCAGATACAAAATATTTACCTAACCACCAGCTCCTGTGTTTACTGACTGCTAGTGTGGCCTTAAAATGCAGTTACCAACAGTAGCTGGTTTTTCTTACTGATGTTTTATATATTCAAAGCTGACAAATTAATCAGCAGAAAAATCTGCTCCTTACCTGATCTTTGGTGGGTTTGATCCTTTTGAAAGCATCGGCAAGCTCGTACCTCTGCAGTATCAGCAGGAGGAACTGGTTTGGATCCATAAGAGATGCACCTATCTATCAAAAACCCCAAATTAATATGAACATCACTCACTATTTCAAAATCATGCAAATTTAATTGTATTTTTTTTTAAATGACAAGTATGCAATGATTCAGAACATTATACCTGGAGCATAATGATGTCTTTATCATACATCTCTTCTCTGCATTTAACATCTTGATAATAGAATACCTAAGAAACAGGAAAACAAAATAGAGATATAAAGTAATGTACTACCAAATGTGCATCAGTTAATCTCTGAGGCTTTTTTAAACTCTACCAAACCTTTTCTAAGTAAAAGAAAATCCATATTGCCTTCAAAATAAATATGTACTTCGATGGAAGTGAAAAATGTTTTTTCACCTATCCAGAAAAAGCCTATGCCATACTTCAGACCCCCTTCCAAGAGGGCATAACTCCAATGGCTGCTAATGAATTAAGCCAAACCATCCTTCTTCTCCTACCCCAGTTTTCAGAAAGACAGTTCTACAAATATTTGGTTTACCAATATTTACTTTGATTTCACCAAAGCGTCCGGTGCAAGGTTAGCAGAGAATTTCTGCCATTAAAGGAAAAAAAAACCGCAAACAAAAAACCACCCCAAAGCAAAGCCAAAGCAGGGAAATGCAAGGGTAGACTCTTCCCTTTACCTTTACTCTTGCAACAGAAGTCATAAGTATGAGAAAATATTTGTATGCCTAGCTATAGGGTTCTCAAAAATTTAGTAAGAGACTAAAATAGTTTAACTTTTGCATATAATAATTTCCATACAACAACAGGAACTTCTAACATTTTATGTTATAAGCAGGAGTACTATCAAGTACTTATGCAGTGATTATGAGATCTGAAAGTAGCTTACAAGTAGTCATCAGTAACATTATTACTATTTCACAGGGTAAGAAACACTCAAAATGGAGATGAAAATACTCATCTAAGACAGGGAGATAAGCCATTGTTGAAGCTAGAAACAAAACCAAGTAACCTAAATTTCCACCTAGAGACCTTTCTATTTACTGTGGGAGTGACCCCATGACCTCCCTCTGCATTGGATGAACCCCTGGCAGCACTACTGAGAAACCCTTGCAAACACAATTGGGATCAGCTTGCCACTGAACACTTTAAGGGAGCACCTGGCTTATCAGGGAGAGCCCATTCCTTCTCCACATCTCTGCAGCAACCTGCGCAACCAAGACAAGACATCGCAAAGGATATTCTACAAGCAGCTCCACTTGAAATTCTCCCTAGAATTTAAAAAAGGGAAAAAAGAAAACAAAACAAAAAAAACCATATAAGAATAAATCTGCCAGTGGTTTTAAAAGTGTAAGTCCTAATGAACAAAAATACATTGACAGCCGAAAAACAGCTTGTATGTGTGCCATGAAGATTAGAGGATATAGCTTTAGGCTTTTTCTTCCCAGAGTATAAATCACAAGAGGCATTTGGGAAAAAAAAAAGTCTCTTACAGGAGAAACAAACTCGTGCAATCTTGAGATGGCTCCAGTCTTGCTTAGTCGTACATGAAGACCTACAAAACCAAGGAAGAAAAGTCAGAAAATAAATCAAAACCAGTGAAGGTCATCCAATCCCTTCTAAATGTTAGTTAAATCATCTACAGTTCAGAGAATTACATTAAAAAAGTCCAAGTTTGTTTAGGAAAGACTTCATACTTTCCTTTTTTTAAGGTAGAAGATCTATTACATTATCATAACAGTTCTTACCAGTCTTACAACCCATTATTTAGGAATAAATTTACAATGAATGAATGAATTAATACCACTTAAATTGAGATGCTATATAATATTAGCAAAATTTTTATTTCACATTTAAATCACACACCAGTAGTAAATGAATTTCAAGACTACAAGGCTTAACAGATGGTGCCTTGGTATCAAATGATGTGATAAAGAATCTACAGCTTAATAATAGCATATGATTTCATTTGTATTCTACAAAAAGCAGCGATCACCCACTGCTGTGGTCCTTTGTATTCTGACTGGAAACCTGTCATGGCATGGTGCAAACATATGTCTTTTAGGAGGAGCATTTTAACAGTCCTAAGATACATGTGGCTGGAAAATAAATTCAAGACATAGTAATAATTGACATTCATTTACACAAAGCAGATAGAAACAGAACTAGAAATACCGCAGAGAAAACTGAGGATCTCATTAAAAAGGAAGTTCTTTCCTTCCTGACTGACTTTCCTCTCTCCCATTTAAAAAGACATCCTCCAACCTCCACGGAAAACATTGTTTTGAGAAAAACTTTCCCTTAGTGGGACATATGGGGAGCACATCCTCTTGATCATGAGAATGTCACAAAGTCAGAGAGCAACTGATCTGTGAAGCATTTAATCCAAATCTTTTCTGGAGCAAAGAAATAGACATGGATGATAAACATGGTTTAAACAGCAATCAAAACACATCACTTACCAGCAAGAGTCCTAGACAGTGGCAAATGTATGCTGACAGGATCTGCAGACACTCTGTAAGGTCTGCTCTCCAGAGTATGGCCACATAAGTGAAATACTGTCTTCTCCCGAGAGCGGCCATTTGTGCTGCACCTCATCACAGCTTTATGGCATTCTCTGTAGGACCTGAGCAGCAGCTCTTCCTAGAATTTAAAATACATGCATAGGTTTTATTTAAATATCGTGTAGTCCATACTTCCTCTCTTTGTCACACTGCAGAATAATTATTTCAGACAATTTTTTTGTGAAGAACTATATTGAACAATAGCGGGCTTTTACAAAACCTGCTATTTCAAAAGCCGTCAGGAAGACTCACAAAAGGTGTGAACGCAAGAATCTCAGACAACTGATATACTTACATCACAGGCACACCACTCCTGGAACATCAAAAGAATGTTCTTGAGCTGCATCTGTATGGCAATAGCTGCTTCCCAGTCAGGGTCCACCTCAATGTGCTGACCAATCTGTCTCTTTATCTCCTCCATTCCCTGAAATGGAAATCCCACAAAATACTCTGTCTAAATCAACGATCACAGGCTTAACACAACACAAAATTCCACAATCAAAAGGTAAAATACACGTAGCTAAATCTTATGAGTATTACTTCTATAAACATAACTTCTTCACCCACCCAAAACAGAGACTGAAGAATTTAACATTGTAATTGCATGTTTACATCCACAATATTATTATGAGAAAGAAAAAGAGCTGTAATCTCTTTACAACAGAATATCAGAAAGAAATTATTTAAATGTATTGTACCTGCATGCAAGTTAGAATCCTCAGGAAAGAAACAAATCCTTCTAAAAACCGCTCCCTCAGACGGTCTGTCCATACTGTAGGCTTGCTGACTAAGACATACCTGTCCCCAGAGAAAATATTATTATCCTTCGCTCAGACTTCTCTTGCACTTATATTTCAAGGGCTCTTGAAAAACAATTGTTTTCAATTGTTACAATACCATCAATTACATCACCCTTCCCATCCTAAAGCACCCAGAAAATTTCCCCAAATACCAGAACTACTAGTAGCTTGGTGTGACTTCATCATTGGAAATTAACAGATTTTTTCAAATTCCAAGGTATTTGGGGTGGTTTGGTTTTACATTACTCAGTTTATCAGAGCAATTTGGTACCAGTAAAAGTGGAAAACCCTATGCAAGTAAGGATTATACAGCTTTCCCAGAATGACAGCAAATAGGAGACAAAATTCCCATACTGTCTTACAGTAGATACATTTAATTTATTAATGTCAATATTATATGCAATTAGATAATTGAAAATTTAAAAATGTTTTTATTGAATGTAATTTTGGTATTTTAAAATTTTAAGTTTCCACTGAAAAAGAAAACATTAAGATTTCATGTGTGTTTTTTGAGGGGTTTGGGTTTGGTTTTAAAGCAGTTTCATCATCAGACTCTGAACTGAAACACCTCATCGTACTACTAATATTTTTAGAGCTGCTCTAGCTTCTCAGCCTAACGCTTACCTGAGGTCATATATTACTGCATATACCCGGTTCAGCTTGTCCTGACTGTAGCCTTGGAAGTTGAACTTGTCATTTTTGTCTAGGTACTCTGGAAGCACTTCTAGGAGTGTCTCTGTAATGGTGGTGATTACATTTTGCTCTTCAATAAGATGTCGGGCCTGCAAGAACGAAGTGAAAATTTCTTCTTCGTATGTTTGTTGAATGTTTTTGTCAAAATATTTTTCCTTTGAATCCAATCTTCCTGATTAAAAATTATTTTAAGCATTTGCAAAGAGCCCAAGATAAAATAACTCCCACAGTATTTATTGCAAAGTAACACAACTGTTATCAGCTTTGTATGTTTGTTCAATTCTGACAGCATCTATATAATGGATATGCTGTTTTTTTTCCAGAAAGATAGTGTAGAAAATAATTTTTACATTCGTACTTCAGCCAAGAAACACACAACCTTTAAAATTCACAGATATACTTCCTCCCCATAAGATTTATTAACGCCCACGAAAAGACATTTAACCATTTTTCACCGCCTTGCCCTGTTTTTAAAGTCACATAGGAAGGTAAATGTGAATAAATAAACACACAAAGTTAATGCAGTACAATGTGCCAAGAACTTATTTGCATTCTCTCTATATCCTGTAATGAATTTTCACATCAACTCAAGCTCCTGCTTCCATATCAGCCTTAACAAACCTCAAAATCATTCATATTCAACTCAGCAATGCATAAAGACTCCCCGCCAAATACAACAATCTGCAAAGGTGGCACTGCTAGCAATGCTCAAACTTATTTCCCACCTCTAGCAGAGACAGGCTGTACATACCAGAGTAGGTACAGTGAACATCTGAACTGAGAGTGCTGTCACAGAGAGAACTCTGTCATGATCATCACTGATGTATTCTTTTTGCAATGCCTTGTAATACTAGAAGAAAAGAATATTGAGGACATTAAACAAATGTTAATAAAAATGTTTACTTTTTAATTTACAAGAATTACATCTCAACGTGTTTCTCCCACTTAACAGAAGCAGTTCCAACAAAAACAGCACAATGTCCTCAAGGCACCAAAGCAATTCAATATTACCCTCACTGCCTTAATACTGAAGATAAGCACAAATTTAACTGATTTGCCAGATTGGATTCAAAAATTTTTCCCCCTACAACCAATATTCCCCTGAAAAAATATTAACTATCGGAAAAAAAAAGTAATAAAATATCTGGAAAAAAAAAAGACATTAACTTCTTTTAAAACAAGTCTTCCTTCTGCAGTGAACTGTATGGATAGCTATTCAACAACTGTCTGTAAAAGACATGTAGAACAAGTAATGCAAGTCTTTGCTTTGCTTCAGTCCAGAGAAGATCATGAATTACCAACCATCTTTATCAGAATTAAAAAGCCTTACCCTAAAACAAAAAACACTTTGCCTTATGTTTTGTATATTTCTTAATTATTGTATCTAATTTTCAAAAAGAAAAGCCAATTTCAGTTGCAGTGCATGCAGCATTTCAAAAGATACACAGAACACTAATGATACAGCATTCAGTGAGCATATCCCTACATGATTCTAAGAACAAACCAACGATATGGGAATTAATTAACTGCACTATATAAAGGCTGAGCTAGTTATTGAAGCTCTGCTTGTTTAAAACTCATTATTTATATTGAAACAATTTTCAGTTGGGGGGGAAATTTTATAAAGCTAGTACAAATTCACAGCATAAATACAAAACCATTTACCTTCACAAATTCCACAGCAAAAAGTTTTTTGTATTCCATTTCCATGAAAAAACTACTGAAGATAAGTTCATGAAGAACCTTCCTTGCCCCTGCAAAGAGTCAATACAATGCATGTCACTTTGTTGTATTAAGATGCAACTTTTTGTGAAAAAAAGGAAGCAATTACTAAACTATAATTAAAATTTATTAAAAGCCTTGAAATGGTTATGAAGCATATGAACAAAGTTATTAATTTTTGTTCAGGTTTTGACATTTATTGGTGTGTATCTAAAACACAGGGTAAGCATCAAGTCACTCACTGTCAGGCTGCATTTTGTAAAAAGATTCTTCAAGATACATAAAGCAGGAGAAACTGAGGTGGCAAATATAGACCCCAAATATAAATTAGCTCAGCTGTAAAAATAAAGGCTGTATAAAAACCGTGAAGAAATTTAATTCTACCTGCTTAGCACTTACTTTTATCTATATGTTACACACAGGAAAAATTAATTTGCCTCTTCAGTTTATAGCAACATGGATACACAAACCTTTATGAAGTTTTGCATCCCATAGCATCAACTTGCTTATAAAGCAGGGCTTTTCAGATCCAGCTTCTTCTTTGAGACATATTTGACAAAAGATCCGGCGAAAGTCACCTGTAGGGATGAAACTACTCATTTGTACAAGAATGCTTCAATAATTAAATTACATAACACAAGAAAATTATAGTTACAGGATTCCGCTCCTTAAAAGAAGAAAAAAAGGAGGCACTTAAGTAAGAATTACTTTTAACATTTTTTCCTGAATGACTTTTAACATTTTTTCCTCAACGACCACATTTGAGTTGGAGGACTAATTTCTTCCTATATTCTTGCCTACTTAATTTAATAAATCCCGTGATTCAGAAGAGTATTTTAAAATTAAAATAATTTAGACAGCTTTGCAAAGCAGATGCATAAGAAGCCTTTACTATGTCAGCACAGAAATGCACAGGGCTAGGCAAGTCTCTGCTGGTCACTGCCTCAGGCCTTAAAAGTCAGTCTTCTGCAATATTTCAGAAATTCTTTTCTATTTTCTTGCACCTATCAGTAAACACAGCAATTGAAGCAGTTTTGGGGATCAACATATCGCAGTCACCCATGGGCTTTTAACATTCAAAAATGAGGCCTTATGTTACTAATTCGAAAAGTGAAGAGTCATGAATCAAATTCCTGACAACCCGGAAAAACACATCATTAAATGTTTCTTGATTCATGTTCTATCACTTGAAACAAAACCATGAAAAGAACAGGAACCACCAGACCACTCAAAAGTTCCGGCTGAACAGAACATCAGGCTCATAAAGCCTCTATGTATATAATCCAGAAGAAGGATAGCAATGTTTGACTTCAAGCTTTGAATTTGAAGACTCTACTAAAACATATAAAAATATCTGTTAACTTACCTGGATAAAAATAAAACTTCCACTAGAAACTTTGAAATAAACCACACTCAAAATTTTGTACCGATTAAAAGAACTGTCTGAGGAATTCAGAATGGCAAGAAAATACCATCGGCAAAATAAATATGAACTTGAAAAGAACACTCAAATTTGTAAAACACTGTAAAGAATTACAAAAAGGTACAATTCTGACCTAGGTATTTCAAGTGAAAGATCAGCCAGTGTTTAGAAAAAATGAGAAGAAATTCACTCTATCAACAAAGCACACAAAGGGGCTAAAGCACACCACTAGATTTACCTATCAAGATGGATGATACGAAGTGAGTAGAGCTTAATCTATGCATATTTTTACTGTGTGGAGAAATTTTATAATGGCTTTAGTGTGGCAAGACACAGGTGTGAAAAAAACATAACAACTCAAAAGTACATTGATTCAGAAATCTTCTTTAAAACCATAAGCATCATCAAACACCAGAACAATGTTTGAAAGCTTCAAATAGACTTCCCACTACTGGAAAATTTTTTTAATAAAGGTTTTAATTTGCTTGTTTTATTAACACTTTCTAATTAATCACAGCTATCAAATCTGAAGCAGGAATTAATAAAAGCAGAGGATGGATGTCTTCACTGATAGAGATGCTCTGTGGCCTTCTACCCGCACTGAGGAGGGCAGCTTTTAAGTAAAGGAGTCACACACTGAGTGTGTGTGATGCTGAAAGCGAGAATAATAAAACTTTGAGACAGTGCTCAATCAGGGAAACAAATACATTTATTTCAACAAGAAGGAACAGAAAAGTACCACTATTCATAAGCTCACTAATAGATACCAGCACCCATGCTACTGCATTTTTTATTTTCTAGTTAGGAAGAACATGAAAGTATATTAATTAAGGGAATATCATATGTAACACTGCTAAATTCATTGAAATATTGACATGGGACTACTGTAACAAAACCCAGTAACACTTACTTGAATAACTCATGAGTTTGTTCAGCCAAGAACCAAGGCGCAAGGCAAACTTCTGGTGTGCCATAACATCAGCATGCAGAACTTCTACATGAAGTGGTCGTTGAGAAACATTTTCAGAATGCCTCTAGGAATCAGATAGATATTAGTACATATAAAATCAAAAAACACCAATTTCATTATTTATTTTCACCACCCACCATATCTCCCAAGCAAAACAAAGAAAACAGTTTGATGTTTTATTTCTAAAGATATCTATCTATCTATCTCAAATGTGGTGGTGTAAATTCAACTTCAAAAAGTTCACAGTCAAGCTATAAAACCATGGAAGTACTAAGCTGAAGACTGTACAGCAGACACGTAAGTGCTCAGGGTTAATACTAATTAGGTTGGTATGGGGTGGTTTTTTGTGAAAAATACTTTGGGAAGTTACCTTAATTTCTTCTTTTGCTTCCTGACAAGAGGCATATTGTCCTGCCTTAACAGCTCTACGACCCTGTTTAAGAAAATATTGAGCATGAGACTAATATAAAGCAAACACAAAATGTCACAAGTCTGATCCTTGCTATGTTTTTTATACATAATAGAAAAACAGGCCCCAGCATCACTCACGGTGCTAATAAACATCTAGGAGCAAATAAAAATTAGCATGCTTGTCTGTAGAAAAAAAAAGCTATCTAAATTAACAACACAACAACTAAGTAAAGTCTGGATATTTTATTATTAAATAAGGAAAATTCCTTCACACATTAAAATAGATAAAGGGGTTTCTGCAGAATACCTTAAATACAAACCATATCAACTTTCCTCCTAGCACACAGTACATGAAATAGCAGGGTATAACCAGAGATATGTGCTTCCTAAACAAGTTCTCCACACCTAAGAAACAAGTGTTGACTAAGAGTTGCTCAGCAATATGCCTTTCTCTCCTCAAGCTCCAGCAACCAGAAACAAAGATTCTATAACCAAGTGACTGTAGTAGCAATGCTTAATGATTAAAAGGTGACTCTCTCTGATATCCCAAATGCACTAACCTCTTTATCTATGGCAGTTGTGTGCAACTGGGCTTCACCAAGTTCACAGCCAAGTGCCCTTTGCAGACTATAGATGACATGATCATAAGAATGGTGTTCATCATTGAAAAGGACACAGTAGTAGCTATCTAGCTTCTCCCTGCTGGGGAAAAGATAACATACACACAAATAAAACCAAAATTGTAAATAGTGTCCTATTGAATACAAGCAACAGCTTATCTGATAGCTTGAGAAGAATGCCAAATACAAAAAAAAAGTTTTTCAAGTAAATCAAGCATGTTCTTCATGCTAATGACACCTCCCACCACCACCTATGCCAGAAAAAGCCACAGAAACTATGTATCAAGTACAAAAGAAGTTTTTAAGTTATTTGATACTCTCTTATTATTTCCTTTTCTCTGCTGTTTTATGAACCCGTTTGTTTTGTAATGTGATATACAGCCTTTTTCCATTTTCACAGAATCATGGAATGGTTTGAGTTGGAGGAGATGTTTAAAGATCTAGTCCGGCACCCCTGCATTGAGCAGGGACATCTTCAACTAGATCAGGTTGCTCAGAGCCCCATCCAACCTGACCTTGAACGTTTGCAGGGATGGTGCCTCTACCAACCCTCTGGGCAACCAGTTCCAGTGTTTTCACCACCCTCACTGTAAAAGACTCCTTCTTGTATTTATTGTAAATCTACCCTCCTTTAGTTTAAAACCATTAGCCCTTGTACTATTGCAACACACCTCACTAAAAGGTTTGTCCACATCTTTCTCTCAAGCTCTGTGGAAAGCATCCTTGAAAATCTGCCAGCTCTGTTCTGCTCCCCTGTCCCTTACTGTCCCATGAGCGCCTCCCACGAGAGCCAATGGCACCTGGTGGGTCTCTCCACCCTCCTGACATTTCCTCCCCTGTGCACTAAGATCTGCCACTTCACTATGGATCAGGCTGGCTCAGGAGCACTTCCCTTCAGTGACTGACAGAGGACAATCACACTCTACTTTCTCCATGAAGGATCAAAAGCTTTTCTCTACATAACTCTAGGTCAAAAATACCACAGTGCTGTTTACAGGGATTTCAGGAATAATGTCTGCATGAGTATGAGAATATCCCAGGCAAAATAATAATCCAAGTTGCTAATGCCTTGAAGAGAAAGTTGGAAATAGTCCCTACCTAATGGTGAGCTCCAGAGGCAGTTCCTTCTCTTCCTCCCAGATAAGCATATCTACAATGTATTTTATCACTGAGGGAAACACCCTCCTAGAATGCTCCATAATTTCTTCATTCAACTGACATTCAGAATTCTGTAAAACATGAGATAATATTAATATGGAAAAGAACCTGAAAAAAATTAAAAGCGGGTTGGTAGAATACCTTATTACTATAACAGGAAATTATATTATAATATATATATACATATACTGTATAATATATATACACACTTGTACTATAATCAGGAAATTATCCTGTTCATGATTTTCAAGCAGATTAACATCACAGAATGTCTTCTTTTCAAAGTTATTTCATCCCAAGGGCTCTCAGCAGTATTCCAACAGTTTCATCTACCTTTCTTTATGCATCCATGTTTTATCTAGGACGAGACTACGAAAGGCCTCATCAAATGTGCTAGCTTCACTTTTTTTTTAAACTTGCATTCAAAAAAGCTGTTCAACAGCTTTCTGCATACCCATAGATATTAAAAGCTGGGAGTGCAGACCAAGATTCTTCCCCTGCATTGCTTTTCTTTTTTCATGAGGGTATTCTGCCAAAAAATTACGACCATCAAACATTCAAGGAATCTTAACTCCGTTCTTTTCAGAGATCATTTCAGAAATCATTCAAAATATTCCTGTGAACTGACATAGATAAAGCTTATCAAGTGAATTGTCTACATCATATAACATTATGAATAATTTCTATAATCATTTAAGCAGGAGATAAATTAAGTTTTTAAGTAAAGAAAATCATTACCAAATCTGCACCTAAGAATGAAGCGATCAATATTCAGGTACAAGACACAGATACACCACAATGACACCATATGAAAGGAGGGCTTCAATCCAAGGGCCCTGATAACCTTTGCCACATCCCACCTTCCTTTCAGCATATATATACAGAAATGGTATACAACGTTGTTACTAATAGTAATGCAACCAAATCCAGTAATTTCATATATAAACATGACACTTAAACAGAAGCTGTATTTGCACAAAGGTTCCTATAACTTCAGGTTCACTCAAACTGCCAAAAAAAATCTGAATAGGTATGTTTTTGCTAGAATGATGAAAAGATGAGAAACACAGATGCTTTCCAGGGATAAAGCTTTTCATGTGTGACTTTGAATCCCAAAGTATTAAGGGCACTCACTTCTGCAGTACATAATCCGACATATATTAAATACCAAAGAACAGAAAGAGTGATGTGTTTAACTCAGCGAAGAACCATACTTTCAAAAATTCTTAAATGGATAAATATGACTGTAGTTGATTTATGAAGCAGACAGATTTTTTTTAAAAAAAAAGCAATTTTAGAATATAGATAAGATGGAAAAGCTAAAAATGTAGCATAAGAGAAGTAGAAATGTGTTAACATGAACAACAATTTTCTGACCTGATAAGCATCAGAACAGTCAGTTAGAGTCAAACATGCAATCTAAAAATGTTTATCCATGAAATCGTGGTCTATAAATATCACTAAGTGTACATACTAAATTTTGGATAAGCTTTTAGATCTTGGTAATTAAGAATGTACATGTCTGGGGTAATGATTTTTTCCCCCAGACTGACAAAACTTTCATCATCTTAATGTTTGGAGAAGAACGAAAAAAAATAACAGTGCTAGGAATAATATAATTGAACTGAGCTGTAAATACAGCAACCCATTTTTCTTAACAGTTCGGCTTTTTAAGCACTAATGTATGTTAAGAAAAAAACCAATAGAGCTGGAGAAAAACTCCGTGCTGTGCGCAGAGATAATCCAAACAATAACCCCGTAATAAGACATGCTGCTTTCCTTTAGTCTATTGGGAAAAAAAAGGAAATAAAAGACAAAGGAAATCACATCAAAGGATTCATAAACTATTAAAAATGGAAATTGCACTCACACAAGTAGCAAAAAGTTAAATGATGCAGTGCCACCTCCAATTTTAGGTTTTTACATATATATATGTTTATATATAATATCCATTTTAACAGAAGTCACAGTAAAACAAAATTAAGATACTTCTAATGTGAAGTGAAAGGGTAAAAAAAAAACTGCCTCAGAACTATGCCCAGAAGTGCATAATTATTTAAGCTTCAAGGCAGTTTAAAAAAACAAAATTGTGGAAGAATAAACAAAGTATGTTCAGGTATCAAAGTTTGGAAATAAGTAACAACCTTCAAAACAAAAAAGGGCCTGGCAAGTATTGCTTTCTTACTGCAACACGAATTCCTAATGTTAACAGTTTTTAAGGATACATTTAGGCAAAAAGAGTTTCGTATTTCTAGCATATGGAAGACATCATTTTGGAATCAACAGGAAATGGATAACTCCTGAAAGCCTTGAGTGGGGATTCTAAAATTATATATTCTCTGCATGTAGAGTAATCAAGGGAATAATGGTCAGGATCATCCAGAAAAGAGTGCTTTTTGTCTGTTTGACAAGCACAGGATGAACTTCTGCTCTATCAGAAAACATGCTGGAAAAGAAATATGCAAGATATCTGTACCAAATGTGCTTTGTCACTCATTTCTTTTTCTCACTGTATGCTGAGAAAATTCCTACACTTCGAATGCCATTGATTCTCAAAACAGAGAACAAACCATGAGGTAATTCAAACATTCACAAGCCCTTTGTCATAAAGAATCCATGACAGACAATTATTTTTTCAAAAAAGAAAGATGATCATGCAATCTAATCTTTCAAATAGTTACATATAGTTTATATTAATATGCTGATGCAGTGAATTATTGTTGTGGCTGTACTCCTACCCTCTGTTTTCTATCATTCACAACTCTCAAGCAGCACTTATTGTAGGAGTATGCTCCAGTTTATTTGACAGGCAGTTGTAACAAAGCTTTGGACTTAAACATGACAGAAGTGATGATCAAACAAATTCACTGCAAGCCAACGAAAGATCTTATCAGAGATTGGACAAAAAATACTACTTCAAGAAGTATGGGAGG
Organism: Oreocharis arfaki; assembly: GCA_013398015.1. Lineage (NCBI taxonomy): Eukaryota > Metazoa > Chordata > Aves > Passeriformes > Paramythiidae > Oreocharis > Oreocharis arfaki. Next base: position 32,129 of record VZRR01005314.1, read on the forward strand.
CTCCCCGTTTCCTTATGATCACAGGTGTAACTATAGGTTCTCACTCCAACTGAAAAGCAAGTGCTGTCACTATTGATATGATCTACCCTTTATCTCCATTGTGTATAAATGCCTTGAAGAATATTCTGACCTTGAGAATATTCTCATCTTCATCTAAACTAACAAAATGCTGAGGACTCCTGAATGCAATCAGTTTCCCCATAAGCTTTGCTTGAACGTTGTTGGAAAAAAAATCCACAAAATTTGGACGATGTGATTTTAAACAAGAGTGAAGTAGCCTCCTAGGTAAAACAGCGAAACCTTTATCAATTTTTTTCCTAACATCTGGGTTTTATTTTATTATGATGAAAAAGCTGTTCTAAAGGAAAGGGAGGTAAAAAGCAGAATATGGTGTCACAGATGCAAATACCAGATGCGGGAGATCAAAACCTATAACTTGCAGAAAAACAAGTTCCCCAGGAGAAAGTAAAAGGGACTCATCAGGGTTTTGGAACCAAAAAGTACTATTATTCTCAAAAGTAAAGTGCTGAAACAAGTATTAGATCACATGCAGATTTAAGTTTTAAAGGTAGGCAATACAATCTGTTTTGTTTAGAATCTCTTAGTTATATTTCTTGATGTGCCTCATGTTGATCCAAGTATCTGTGCAATTCTTTTTTTTGTGAGCCATCACAGTTGAAGTCTATAATGTTTGCTGCCTCCTGTCTGTAAGAAAGTGGCCACCTGAAGAATAAGTAGTATCACTTATCTAGGAGCAGTAGAGACCCTTTGGCTGGAAACGCTTAGATCCCAAGAGGAACAACAGTTAATTCTCAACTGAAACATGAACATTTTGTCTTAAGACTACTGCTAAATTCTCTTTGTGATATGATAAGGACCTCTAGACTAGTGGCATAAATTTTCCATACTCCCAAAAGTGGCTTTGAAGCTGGTAGACACGAGAGTTCTCTACTTTTCCATGTGTCTTTATCAACACTACCAGCAACCTAGCATTGGAAAAAAATAATCCTATTTTCCTTCAGAACACAAGAACAAAAATTAATCCTTCCCAAAGAGGAACTGTGCAAGTTTCTTATCCTGGAAACACCTGCAGAATATGCTGGAAAACGTATTAAACACATATGTAGCAATGCTGACAGCAGCAAAATTAATGATACCATAGCTATTTTTGGGTAGCTGAACACAGAGGAAACCATTTGAGCTCTTTTGATTACAGGTTTTCATGAGCAGTTACGTAGGTATCGGCCACAGATACCAGATAGCTAAGTACTCAGGGATAGGCATTGCACAGCAGAATACATTTCACTGAAGTAGAAGTAGGTAAGCAACAAGCTCCAAGTGGTAAACAGATTACTCCTTATCATAGCTTCAAACATTTTTATCTCTGAAATCCATACACTTTTTTTTTTTTTGAAGGATGAAAAAGTGAAGGAAAACTTTGTCTCATATTTCTTAAAGATGAGTGCTCTTTATTCCTCTTCCATCTGACTTTTTTGCCAGATCATAAATAACAGTATGGTTGCTACAAAACTAACAGGAATTAGGGGTCTATTTGCAATGACAAATGCTAACATTTTTCATCCTGATTATCTCAGAATGCAGGCCTCTGAAAAAACCCCAAATTTTACCTGAAGCAACTGATTTGCCTATATTCTCTTTAAGAATTTCTTGTAAGATGGCATACTTCTTGTTAATATGCTCATTTACAAGGTACAATAACCATGAGACATCCTAGCATGAGGTCAGTTTCAAGCCACAGAGCATTTGTTTTAGTTATAGTGACAGTTCACACACCAGAAGTAACTGACAAATGCAAATGTTCAGTAATGCAGTAATGTAGAAAAAATACTAAAATCAAGTACTATTTCTAAACATTTGCTAACCATTGGGAAACTAATTATTTGTAAATAAGGACTGAGTAATACACTTAGCAAAGAAAAGAACAAGACACGCAATTTTAACTCCAAATTAAAGACTCAAGTGCACAAAACAGGTGGATGAAACTGTCTCCAAACAAAAAGCAAAAAAACCAAAGGATGTCCAATATACATGTTTGTTCCCAAATACCTTGACCAAGGAAATCCTGATTCAGCTTGACTGAACCTGTTACATAAGTTATACAATGCATTCATATACAGAAATAAGCACTTTTTAAAATAAGAAGATAACATTAACAATATTCAGTAATTTCACTTTAAGCAATATTCTTACTTCTTTTGGAGAACTTGATGCTCCAGGCTCATGTTTAGTACACAGTGGTCCAGCCTTCCATGCCTCTGTATCCCCACAGTCACAAAATCCACCCCCAGTGGAGCTATGCATCTGAAAATACCATGTATTTCAGTCATGTAATATGCATATAAAAAGCAAGAGGAAAATAGCAGCGTGCATTATTCAAATCAAACATAAGTATAAACACCTACCTAAAAATAGAAGAGCCACTGCATACCCAATGGACTTACCACAACTTTTTTTTTTTTTTTAGATAAAAGGAGACTTAGTAGAAGAGAAGGGAACTAAAGGTAAACTCTTTGAGCAGAAAATAAAGGAGGAACTAGAGCTGCTGCTACAGAAAGGTATGTAAGTCCTAAACAAATTTAACTTGAAAGTAAGTGAAAAAGCCTATGACTGCCATTTATGAAACACTCATCAAAATAATTATTTCTGGGTTTATCCACAAAATTATAGCAAAGCTGTTCAATGCCTTCTTTAAAATTATTTCATAAAGTTGGAAAATTAGATTAAAAATATGTGCATACTAAACAGACATTTAGTAGGACCTCTACTTCTGACCAAAGAAAAGATTTAGATCAGCATCTAAATACATTTTTGTAACTTTAACTTTGCATTGCACTTTCAGAAGAGTACAAATTCTGACCCTTCAGTTAGGCCAAAAGTTCAGACAAAACTCAGGCAAAACCAATTATCCTTAGCTTCCTCCAAATCCCCAATCTTGAAATAATTACAATAAAACTCAATGACCCAATAAAAATACATTTTAAAAATCTGTTATTTACTGGAAACATTTTAAAATAACCTGTTCTAATTAGAAGTGCTTCAAGCAGGAGGCTGGACTAGGTGACCTCCTTTGGCCCCTTCCAACATAAATTTTTCTATGAATCTATAAAGAGCATATCCTGTATTCTTTAGATGAAAATGCTACAAAACTGCTCCTATCTGATTACCTATTTCCATAACCGATGCTTTGCCTGAAGAATTTACTGAAAAATGGGGAAGCAACAACAGCTTCTCAGCCCAGCTGTCGTTCCAAAGTGCTCTGTAATCATTACCGTCTGTTTTCCCTGCGTTTTCACCTTACTTATTGTCCAACACAGCTGACTGGGACTTAGGACACAACTGTCATTTTCAGTCACAGCTCTTTGCTCAGACCTACACTCCCATGAAATTGTCAAAGAGAATAAGACTATATGCATTCCTAAACACTCCTTTATCTTTTGGTTCTTCAATTAGCAAGTTGCTGTTCTTAGAAGAAGCTTTACATAGTTAGAAACACCAGAGAGAGACATTAATTCATAAATCCCAGAATTTTTTTTTTAAATAATAAAATTACTAATGGTTTATATGCAGTTTATTATAGCCTTAAAAGAACTCCTCTAAAGCTACAAGCACCATTTCTTAAAATAAGATTTTCCTACCTTGTACCGGTGGTTCTTGTGAATGCTATTCTGGAAGCAGTCAATACAGAGTACACAAGTCGGATCAACTGCACAGTCTCTGCAACAAAAATGGTAAGTGGAAAACTTTCTAAAACAAACACCTGAAATTTTCATGAACAAAAGAAAATGTTGCTAAGAGAAAGATAAAAACTGAGATTAACAATAGATTCAAATTATAAAAATATTGACTTTTATCATCTTTCTGTGACATGGAGTAGCCAGTCTTGTTAGGTTTGAATCATGTACTGAAACCTGTTATACAAATTCTGTCAAAAACATACTTAGTTTCCACTTTCAAAACTTGCTGATAACTTTTTCTGGTTTTGCTAAGAATAAGCAGCTCTTAAAACCAGTGAGGACTCTGAATTAACTTTTATTATTGTTTCCAGCATCTGTAGTCAGTTTGCCAATTAAACTCTTGCCACACTTCTACTAGGTTATGTTTCTAACTTTTAAAACAGTTAGAAGTTAAAATCTGAAAAGAATTCTTTTCTAAATGAGCTAGGAATATATACTTTGAAATTCAGCTTCTACAGTCTCACTCATGCACTTAAATACCTGAAAATACGGAATTACACTCATGGGCAATCTAATTCCATTTTTTTCCTGTGTTCCACATACATACTTTCTTATATTGCCTTTTTTCTTAAAACATGGTCACTTTTTTCTTTAAATGCTGTTTTATTCTACACAATATGTGAATGACAAGTGCTAAATGACAACATATCAAATTTTACTTTATACCATTGTTCAACGTTTAGTTCAAGCCTCTTTTACAACTAAAATACCATAATTCTGACTATGGAAATAACTTCCTTTCAAACCTTCAGACTTTAATAATCATTAAAATAATTTAATACTTTAGTAGCATTAATTTATTACCCTAAATCTACTAAAAGGTGAATGAAGGAAAAATGAAGTCAGAAGTGCCTGCTAGATTTGATTACCCAAGTCAAGACATGCAGATTTTAAAACTTCAGCGTATCTTTTATTTTCAGCATTTTAGAAGCCTAAAGCAAACAGATATCTAGCTTCAGCTGCAGTAGTACGTACAGTATCTCATATAAATAGTACCACATTTCTGCAAGACTGGAACTCAAAAAATTAATAAAGAGATCAACTCCCAAGATATTTAGCTTTGTCTTTTTGCCTGCTACCATACATGAACTCTGTAGAGGTAGGAAGAGAATTATTCCCATTTCAGCAGCACTAAACTGCCTTGTTCAGCTTTTTCCTTGGTACAACTGTCCCACTCAGCATACACTTTCAAGTACACTTTGAAGAATGGTCTTCTTCAAAGACCATTCTCCTCTCATACACAACACTAACTGATTCCTAGAAAAGGCTGAAGAGTATGTGATTGATTAAAACTTTACAGTACAATTCACAAACAAAGTTTATAGAAAGCTTTCACTTTGACATTTCTTAAATTCTAAGGGATGGATTTTTTTACTTATAGTGCTCTTCATCCTTAATAATATTCTTTCAGTATTTCTAATTGAATTTTCTAGGCTTTTGAAATAAACTGAAAAATAGAATAAACTATGGCAATAGCATCATATTAATGCTCATGAATTGCCAGAACAGTTGGAATCTTTACGTTCACCACAAAGACTGCTGGCTTTTTAAAATTAATGTATTTTTATTCATGGTACTCATTAATGTATTTGTATTAAGAGGAATTAATAAAATTAATTCTATCAAACCAATGAGCTGTCACCTTTAATGTACTACAGGATAAGAAAAAAAGGTGAAAAAATTACCATTGGTCACACAGCTATTGCCTAAGCAAAGGACTGATGATGCTCAAAAATGCTGGATTCTGTTTCAGACTTTGAAAGGGTGAGTACTGTATCCCTCAACTCAGGTACAGACCCCATATTCATACCCTATCATCCAACATTTTTAACCAATGGCTTTTGGTACTTTCATTATCCTTTCCATTTCCTTTCCCATTTCTCTGACAGAGCCTTCTTTTCATGTGCAATTTTCCTCACTCTAAAGTGGTTTGAAATGGGAAACAAATGCCAGCATCAGCTAAGCAAAGAAGTACCATGACACAATGACTAGTTGGCAGCACAATTGAGTCTATTAAAGCACTTTGCTGCATTATCTCAGATGGGAACATTGATGAGAACACACCTTCATTCTTACCTGCAAGAGTATGTTGTCTCCCCTCCTTTGAACACCTTTCCACAGAGCTGGGAGGTTCCACTCTGTTGTAGTTTCTCCAAGAATATATCTGGGTCCTCCCCAAACAAGTAACATTCCAGGGGGTATAATACTGCTGCCTGGACCATTTCTTCTTGTTTCTCCAGCAAGGGGTCCATTTCAGCTGAGTAAATATTTGGCACATGTTTTGCCAAGCACTGTAAAAATGTAGCTTGGAAGTCGAATCTTTCATCACACCACTGCAACAAAAAGTACACCCATGGATAAACAAACAAATAAGTAAATATAAAGAAAACAGAATTACATGCTTCTACTGTGAATTCAGAAGTCTTTCCTACATCAGAAGTCAGTTCTTTGTGCAATGAAATCCAAGAAACCATGGATTCCCAATAATTTCTCTGCTATTTTCCACCACAGTAACCTACATTAGAAGAGTTCTCCAAAAGAAGAAATTAATCCAATCACACATGCAGTCAGAAGTGCTGAAACCCCAGTACTCTGAAAATCAGATCTGTAAACATCATGTAGAAGTTCCATCTTTGTTTTCTGAAAAACTGTATGTCTACCTTACAAAAAGGTACAAAAACTGTCTACAAAGAAAATCTAAAGGGAAGAAACAGAAATGCCATTTAGAAACAGCCCAGATTAACAATAATATCCATCACCCAAAACTAATCTGTTAAATGAGGCTTGTTTCACATTGTAGTCACTTAAAACACTTTCTTTATGGCTTTAATAAGACATACCACATTTCTAATAGATTTAGCCTTAGCCTAAGGCATCTACTAGTATTTTGGCCATCAGTCTCCCTCAGCATTACCCTTAGGTAGTCCATTACTTCATTTGTCATGGTGAAAATGCATGGCAGAAGAGGATGGAAAAGATAAGCCATGGATAATGTGGTCAAGCAGGAGAGCAGATTCATCCACAATCATATTAGAATATTCTTATTTTGTAAGTGCAGCAGCTTGACCAGTCTGATCAGATTACTTGAATCACAAAGCATTCAAGCCCATCCATGATTACCTGAAAATGAAGACCTATCCATGAGGTGAAAGGAACCACTTATTTAAATTCCAGTGCTAACAAAAAAATCTGATTTTGTTCCAGAATTTTATCTGAGCAGTAAGCACCACTGCAATTACCGTATCAGTCATAAAAGCTGTAGCATACACACATATGTAATATATATGCAATCTGTATACATATACATACATGCACTCAAATATATAGCTACACATTTATCTTCACATATTCACATCTAAGAAACAAAAAGTAAAAGAAACAAATTAAATGGCTGGCTTTCAAATTTAATTAACGTGTTCAAATTTTTTAACTACCCAGCAACACTTTTGTTAAATAAAAGTGATGCTTACCCAGGGCATAAAGACACTAAAATGTATAAAAGAACTGAAAATTAGATCCAAATTTATCAGATACTTGCATATCAACACTGAAAAAAGAAAAATATCACACATAGCTGATAGTTCTGAGAAAGATATTCAATTGTAAAAGGCAGCTGATAACTGGATTGCTTGACCATGTGTTTATTTTTTTACACATCTGATTTAGGATGAGTGGAAGTGAATTATTCTTTACTTCATAATTTAGTGTTTCTGCTCAAACATGTTTCCTCCTGTAACTTGTTTTTGTTTTATCTTACCTATACTGCACTATGGCTTCAGCAAATTCCCCTCCCAGTTTGGTTACTGTATTTTTTAAATGCAGGAGGGTGGGATGCGGCCCCTTGGCAGGCTCTCTTTGCAAAGCACAAGAGAATCCCAGTCTGTACCCTTCTATCTTAACAACCCATGTTCCCAAGAGATGGTGCAAGTTTAGCTTCTGCGTTGTTGGTCCAGAGCACGTCATAGCTTCAAGAAACACAGGGCTAAGCTTCCCTGAAAATCTGCCAGAAGTGTAAAATGGGTTCTCACACAGTCAAACTCACAAACATTTCAAGCATTCTTGTGCAAAGCTTTTACTTCTATTTAAATGTTGTTCCAAGAAGAGAGGACAGGAAGTAGGAAAAGAGAGGGAACAAGGGGAGCAAGAGAACTTTCTCAAGCAGGCTGTCTGCCTCCTGGTAAGCACACAAAAATATATCCTCAGCCTGTACATCACCCATTAAATACCCATTATACTCACAAGAGAAACAAGAACATTATTTTTCTTATTTCTAAAAGCTGCACCAGGCTAAACTTCAGACCTATCCCATGCCCTCTGTGCCTCCTGTGAGAAGTAATTTATTCCTTTCATCAAAATCTTTTTAGAATATTATGTTCAAATGTAAAAAATTACACACAAAATTATCAACAACACGAAAGCTGCCAAATAAAGCACCCCCTAAGTTAAAACTGATTGTCCAACACTAGCTTGGTCCTCTTGTGCACCTATATTGAAATTCAGGTCTTCTCAACAGCATGAGAAGACCCACTTTCCCTCTGCTCACTCACTCCCTTACCTGAGCTCATACCTGTCAAAGGCTCAATTGCTACAGATATAAAAAAAATAAGAATTGATAAATTGATAGGCTTTTTGTTTTCATTGACAAGATGAGCTGGATGTCTAGAAAAGCCAAATAGTTGTGCAAGACACTTGCAAGCTGAGATGGGGCTCACACTGCAGCTTTCTGCCCAGACCTGGCATAGGCAGCCCTGAGAGGCTGATGGAGTTGCCATCCTTTGGCATATGCAAAAGCCAGCTGGGCATGGTCCCGGGGAACCTGTTCTAGGTGACCTCGCTTGAGCAGGGAATTTGAACAGAATGACCTGCAGAAGTGCCTCAGTAATTGTGTGATTCAAGTACTCCATAAGGAGAAATCTTATTTCTTTGTCAATCTCTATTAATGTTCTAATTTCTGCTACTACAAGTAATATCTACAGAAAAGTAGTTTTCCAGATTTGATTCCCTTCAAGAGTAAATTTGAAATACAAAACTGAAAGAGGCAGAGGCCATGAGATAACACAATTAAGGAAGAAACATTACCAAGTAGCCAAAATACTATGATGAGCTCTCCACAGCCTGCCAGGCACTCACACCCTACTCACAGAGGCCCACATGCTATAGCTAACAGAGGAAAGCCCAGAGGAAGCAGGCCTCAATGCACTCTACTCCAACTGACACTACCCCACTGGAAAATACCTCTGAACTGCAAACTTTAAAATTACTGAATTTAGCAAAAAGAACCGTCTTCACAATTGAAGCAAATTAGAGCTTCATCTCAAATGTGAATTCTGAAATTGCTCAGCTTCTAAATATTTGTATTAGTGACCTTAGTAGAGCTCTTTCAATGGGTTTCTTGGCCATTTCCTCACTTTTTAATTGAAGTTTGTCAAAGAAACAGCCATGCCATACACATGGCCCTGAAATAAAGCCCCACATAAACAGTGACCAGACCAAGCTAAGGGAGTTCTCATTGCAGCAACACACCACAAACCTTTCCTGCAGAGGGAGAGTAACATCCACACCATGTTGTTGGGCATTCACAGGTATCGCAAACAGCTGGCAAAGGTGGCTCTCAAGAACTTGACACTAGTGAAGAGTGTATGTCAAAGTTGCACAGTGTCCTATCCCTTCTTTTATATTTTATATCTCTAACCTCCTCCAGACCCATCTCTTTTCCTACTTCAACCACATTCACCTTTTTTAAGGTGAGGATAATTCTCAAAGTGCATGAAAAAGGAAGAAAAAGGGAGGCAGGAGGAGTTGCAAAGCTGTATTTCTCAGGTGTTAGCAGTTTTGTCAGAAGGGCAGACACAGAAACCATTTTGTCCAACACATTTGATTTGTGCTGTATAACAAAAGCAGTAATTTGTAATCTTCACTGACTCTTCAGAAGAATACTGTCAGAAGCTACTCCAATACCACTACCTGTGACTACCTGTGACTACCTCCAATACCACTTGAAAGCAAATCACTAAGAAACAATTCCTTGTCTTGCATGGGAAACATATCCTCCTCTGTGGGATGAGACTAATATTTCTTCCCATGTGTAACCACATAGATTTTCCCAAATGTAAATTTCAACCAAACATGCAGATTTATCCTACCTGTAAAAGGACAGTTTGTAGTTTTTTTCCAAATCCTTTAAATAAGCATCATGCCAAAAGATCAGAGGTTGAGAAATTATATTTGCCTACAAATACTGCTATAAAATATGCAAAATATATGTCATTGATAGAGCAAATATATCCATCTCAAATTTTATCTTTCACAAACACATTCAATTTCTGAATACTACAAATAGTAACAGGAATGAGAGACAAGGAAGTGTATAAGAAAAAAAGAGAAAAAGGTTAACAGCACTCTCAATTTACTTTTTACCTGCAGACCAGGCACCAAATGAGATTTCTTGCCACTATGACAGAATTTCTTTATCGTTGCAGAGGTTTATTATGTACATGAATTCATTAGCTGTTGCTTCCATGACAATTTTTTATCTACCTTCTAAGCACAGTTCTCTTGGAATTCTGAACTTTTTTCAAACTAACAGCTTGCACAAGGCAATATTATAAAAAGCAGCTCTACTTTAACTGCACTGATTGACAAGCTGATCTTTTAATGGAAAAGTGATTGCCTAAATTTCAAGACTATTTTTAGATCTATACATTAATCTAATCACTGAAAAAAAGGAATATTAATATTTATGAACATTAAACAACAACTTATTAAGGAACAGACACTACCAGCAGCACGAACCAAAACCTGTACCTGGTCCAGCATTCCAGTTAAAAGCAACAGTAAAATGCTTTGTTATGCACAGCAAAGATCTGTCAGGCACGAGATGACAATACCAGCTGCCTGTCAAAAAGGCTAGAAGAAGCAGGATTTTAAAAGTAAATATTTAAAATGCTGGGGACATACTGATTTCAAGCAGATGCTACTCAATATAAATACCAAATGCAAAAGGCAGCTTTACCTTAATGCACAGAAGAGTTGTCACAAGCTAAACAGAGATCAGCAGGACAACAGCTCAGAAAACTTCTATTCTGGTATTGTCTAACCAATTGAGGAAACATAAGACATTTTAAAAGGATAAATATGCACAAGTTCTTTGATAAGTATGCAGAATACTTAAAATTTCTTTGGAAAGAGAAGTTCAAAAGATTCTTGAACTAACATTTCCATATTAAGTTCTGCTTTCAAAATTTTAGTTCCATTTTTCCTTCTTATTTTGGTTTAAAATTATCAGTTTTCTAATGTGCTGAAAATAAGATTCAACTAGAGTACAGAACACCTAGGCATTACTTTTAGTAAAAACAACAAGGAGACAAGGCAATCTATTTCAGCCTCATAGATAGATATTCCACAAAGAAGAGGCTTCAAAAATAAACACTAGAAATTAATTAACATATTTCTTCCTCCCTGCTTTAAATCAGACTGAACTTTTTTTTTTTAGGAACATAAATTCTATTTCTGCAAGGGCACAGTTCAGGGAGTTAAAATGGAAACTTGCTCTATTTGTTTTGTCACATTCACAACAGGAATTATGTTGTTTCACATTCTCCAACAAAGCATAGCCAATGTTTTAGCAGAGAATCTAAGCTTTAAAATAACTGTTTAGAACTCAAACACAAAATATGTGTTTTCTGATGCATCAGTCAGCTCCTTTACATAACACGGCTAAAAAAACCAAACCATAGTACCAAACTTTAGTATCCAGTCTGCTCTGGTTATCAGTAATTACACTAAAACAAGCAAGTTAGGTTTCAAAAGTTATTTTCTCTTGGCACAACATGGGTAACACTCAAGATTCTAACAGTGTCCTAACAAAACATCAGCTTTGACCTGAAGACATAAAAGAACTTTCTGACCTCTACAGCATTTAACTTCGGCCCCTGAGAATAGAAATACTTTGATTCTTTCTGTGTTTCATCCTTAACATCCATGCTGTGGTCTCCTACATTTGAAGGAACAGGACATCTATTAAACGTCTTAGCAAGGACCAGGCTGCACTTCAGTGCAACTACAGCGACTATTTACAAAGAGTTAAGTCATTACTGGAAGTGTGTGGGAGAAAACAACACCACTGCTATTTTTAAAAATTTCCTGTGTACTCACACTTACCTAATTTTCCAATTATCATTAATTTTAAGATCCACTGTATACAGTCTAATTCTGCAGTGAATGAATGTGCAGAAAAATTCAGGTGACTCTATCCATATTTAGCGCTCACTCAGCATCCCTCAAACACTTTCTCTTACATACCAAACCCAACCTGTTGATCCCTAACTTCTCTACTGCTGTGGCATCTAAGAGAGTCTGGAACAGTTACACGCTATCAGGAATATCCACTACTTTCTCCTGGAACCACATACTCCTAACAACTCTAATACTGTAATAGGATTACAGCAACCATACGTTGTGCCCTTTATGTGGACTCGAGCAAAGATAAGAGATACCTTTAGATACAACCCACCCCTGCACTAACAAAAGCCACAAAAATTACAAATAAGTATGAGTAAACATGAAAGCTGACAGGAAAGAAAAAACACAGCACTACTCAATGCCATAACAAAGTGAAAGCTCTTCAACAGACTGATAAATATGCAGGGATGCAAACAAGACCTGGGCCATGCTCCAGTTACCTGCTGCAACTTTCACAGCTCCGTTCTTGGTCACTGACACAAGTGTACAGTAAACACAGTTCTGCCAATATGCTGCACTGTTCTAAATAGAGTGGCTTTGACCATATGTATTTCAGGACTTAGTTACACTAAAGGATATGAGGGCTTCCCTACAATGAAGTTTTAAACAAATCTAGCTTAACAAAGTAAAATTATATGGACATGTCGTCTGGTCTAAGCAAAGTCAATTCAGTTTAGAAGACACTGCAACTCCAAATAAGATGCCTGACTCAGATTTCACTAATTTCAAGAAATAACCTGCACATGAATATGAATATGCCCTCCATATTACTACTTGATTAAAAAACATCTATGGTAGCAGGACTCCTCATATGCATTTTCTCAACTATGTAACAGCACTGAACGACACAAGAGATCTGAAATACCCTAAAATGCACAAGTGCGTGTATTGTGTCTTACATCATGGAATTAAAATTTCGAATTTTCTTGCCTTTAAAGGAAATATTCCAATAATATAAGTTTTTTCTCTTCTTGTACACCACTACCTCACTTATATCTCATCTTTTCTTAGGAGTACTGATGGCAAAAGACGTAACTTTAAAAAGAAAAATCCCTTTTCTTCGCAAATATTACTGAGACGGCACACATACATCAAAATTTGAAGACTTAGTGTAAATTTAAAATCCTTGAAATAGCTTAATATCTAAGCCCTGCTCATATATTCCAGGTAGCAGCCAAAAAAGCAGGCAGGAGTCAAACTGGAATTTGATTAGAATACAAATAGACAAACAACCAAGGGCTGGATCCAGCCTGCAAAACAGCCTTTGTTGGGCCACCACCAGTGCCTGCTAGCCAACTACTAGACAAGCCAAGTCCAGCCCATCAGTCAGCCAAGTAAACTGCGGATGCTGTTGGGAAAGCAAACAAAGTAAACTTGAGTTTGGTAAGACAGGGTTTACTAGTCAATCAGCACTCAAATTCAGCCCACTCTCTTCCAGGGCAGCTCAGGAAGCAATACAGCCACTACAGAGAAGCAGAGGCAGGACCTGACTTCAACTAATGCAGTGAAACACTAAGTCAAGTATTTCCAACCACAGTCATCCAATCCAAAGAGCTGGAGATAAATGCAGAGACGACAACACTGGCTTGGGCTGGGCGCAGAAGAGTGTATTACCTCAGTCATCACCATCCATTCCAGAATCAGGCCGGCTCCTGCAAAATCATTCAGGTAATCCTGCGTCACGTACCCAGTGCTCTGGGAAGGTTTGCAGTCAGATGTGGTGCTGCACTGCAACCAATGGCACCCAAAGCCAGAGATGAACAGGGGAGCAAGAGTCCCTCAGACCAAGGGGAGCAAGAGCCTGTCTGACTGCACCTGACATTGAGACAGCTTTGACAAGTTCAGTGATGCCAAAGCTCACCCTATTTAACCAGTTCTTTCTGCTCACTTTCCAATTCTAGCACCACAGTGATGTCCAGAACAGCCGTGCACAGTGAAAGCACAAGTCAGGCAGGATACATTAGTTCCACCTACCTAGTACCATCTTTAGGACAGCAGTAAACAGGGTGTACTGTAAATGGTGGCTCCAGAATACAGCTGTCTCTGGCATCACTATAGCCAGGTTTGCTATCTAACATCACAAATGCTGCCAGACACAACCTAAGTACCTACCCCAGGCTCCTCTTCCCCCTTATTATAACATACCCTCATCCCCTGCTCCCTGTCAAAATCCCTGCAGTTTGCTTGGATGTATGGCAGGCAACACAGCCTGGATGGCCAACCACCTTCCTTGGAATAATGGTAATTCTGGCCCAGACACTGACAGTTGGCTGAAATCACATAAAAATTAAGATAATTTAGTGGAGCAGCATCACCTTCGAGCAGCTGAGGACCTCTTCAACACCTTTCTCTTAGTTTTTCACAACAGCACTATTACCAGTTTTACGGATTGCTTGGGCTAACTTGATCTGTTATGTCCCTAATTAAGGAAAGGTTGACTGCCTTGTTTTGCTGCTGACTGCCACTATTACCCTCAGTACAACTGACTCGATGCACGGCTCAAGCTTAAGACATCACCTGTCTTGGGCCGCAATTTTTGACACTATAATGCAATCAAATAACATTTTTCCTAGTTTAAAGTTACAATCACAGAAATGTACTTCACTTAAGAATGCAGTCTGTGATTAAAGGGCCATTTCTAATTAGTTGCAAGTACTTACAATTCTGGGAAGACGGGTACAAGGAATAATGGTTGTTGGCTTAGTGCTGCCACATGCAAGACAAGTTTCATGAGTAAACATCTTCCTACTTTTATTAGGGGCGTGTAGCATCACCTAAAAAGTAGCTATTCTACACACTTGCCAGCACCCAACTTTTAAACATCCGCAATCAACAGCTTCAAAGCTATACTATGTGTGCAGATTGTTACAGAAAAGAGAACATAAAATGTAAGGCTCCTGATACACATCCGTCTGCCTTCCTTTCTTAAGATTTTCAGCCTTTGGGTTTTAAACTCCTCTAGATAAAGTGTTTCAAACATGTTAATCCCTACACAAAGTTGTGAAGGAAACCACAGAAGGCACACGTGTGCTACCACCAGGGTCAAAACCAAATCGTGTTCAATGACAGAATATTAAATCCACAAACGATTATTTTGCAGAACGAAAAATGAAACAGTATTTCTGTTCAACAAACAGCTGTTTCCACCTACGTTCTTTCTAAATAACACTATTTGCTGCTCCACACACTCTGCAGAACAATCTTTTGCTACTCAGCCTTTTTTGTTCCACAGTAAAGCCACCTTTAATTAAGAAAGGTAAAGGACTAGGATAAAAGATGCAAGTATCCACTACAACGTTTAAAGGACAGTCTCTGAAGCTTTCTAAACTTCGATCTTATTTAATTTCGCTATTAAGTGTCAGCTGAAGACAGGGGACAGGGGCTGAGAGATGCTGGGGGAACTGAGACAAACCGCTTCCCCGTGGGCCCTTGACAGAGGCTCGCCGGGCCCAGGGCAGGGCTGGCTCTCCGCTCCCGGAGCAGAGCCGGCGAGCCTTGGAGCCGCAGCCAGCGCAGGCCGCCGGGAGC
>VZRR01005314.1:50932-185425 GCA_013398015.1 Oreocharis arfaki
CAGAGCCGCCGCTGGGCCCCGCAGCCCGCGCCCGGCGCGGCCGCCGCCAGCCTGCTGTGGGTCGTGCAGGTGAGCGGGGCCGGGCGGGCGAGGGGCGGCCGAGCCGCGGGCACAGCGGAGGCGCGCAGTCAAGCCCAGGTTACAGGTGTTTTGCCAGGCTGCCAGAAAGGCCGCGTTGAGGAATATGTTCTGTGCCGGCAGCTCGGTGTGCAGCTGCAGTGCGAGCTGTAGGCTGAGCTCTGGGGGGCGGCAGCCCGAGGCCAAAGGCCGTGACCTGTTACCCTTTACAGCGAAGGGCACAGGGCATGGGGACCTGTGGCCCAGCCAGGGGACCGGACGCTCAGAGACAGCAGGAGCACACAACCCTCAGACTTTCCTTTTGTCAGACTGTAAGGGTATAAAAGCCCAGGATTCCTTTCTGTGGGGCCCCTTCTCAGGGGTACTCAACTCGAACTGTTATTTTGTTAGTTATTGCACCAAAATTAAATTAGTTTAAGGATCTCGAAATCTTAGATCCTGCTATGGGAAACCTGGGGCTGAGCTGGTAAGGAAACCTGCTCTGACCATGAGTGGGAGGGGGTGTAGCTGTGAGGAGACCTCAGTCCCCGCTCAGGTGGCGTGAGTGTGACTGCCAGAGTGGCTCCTGGATGGTTGGACAGAGAAGTTTCCTTATTAGATCTATGTAGTGGAAGTGGGTAATTAAAAATCACCTAATTACTACACTACCTTATACATCGCATCAGTACCTGATGCGGTATTATCTAATGTTCCAGGGAGAAATGCAGGCTCTGCCTGTCCCTTTCCCCATCCAAAAATTCAGAAAAGTTGTGTGGCTGAGAAAGTAGCTTTACTGATTTATAGCAATAGAAGGTACTGGGCCAGTATTCAGAATGTTAAATATACACAGCTTTGTTTCCAGGTTAAATATAAAATCCAAGTTGACCTGGCATAGTCCTGGAAGCAAATTGTCACATCTTAGTGCTTCTGTGGCCTATTCTGACTCTTTTCCCCGGAGCATTCCCGAAAGCACTTACTGTAGAACTAGCCACAAAAGTGTTTACATACTTGTAGTTCATCTATGGCTGACATGTCACAGGGGTTGCTGTGCATTTCCTTCTGACAAATAGCTGCTTTTAGTGTTTTGTTTTCATTCTCAATCTCAAGAACACTTTGCCTGACTATTAGCTGCAGGCAGTGCTCTTAGTGAATGAGCTGGCATATATTAGTCCTTTGGTTCTCTCCAATTGCAGTATCATTTTTTTTCAGTAATTTTTCCTTAAGTGACTTAAGGCTTATTTTTACTGCAGAGTAGAATTCAAGATGAGAGATATGCTTGAATTAATGTAAGGAAAGCCCCTATCCTGAGTTGCTCTCTTGCAAAGACTCAGATACAGCAGCATATAGCAGCTGCAGAGCTATACTGACAAGCAGCATGCACAGGTCCATGTTTCTCTTGCTGTGTTCTCTTTGGTTGTGTCGCTTCAAGTGGAGTTCTCCCAAGGATAGGTCACGGCAAAGCTAATTTGAGACTTGGCTTTATTTTCAAGTGGTTATGTTCCCTTTCAGACATGCCCTTTAACAGCTGCTTTATCATTGACCTAACTTGGAAACTAATCAAGCACCAAATCCAGCCCTGTGCCTGATGATGTTGTGGGAAACAGGCTTCAGGCTCCCTGGTGACTCCATAGGTCTAGCCTAGGTCATTGGATAGAGCTCAAGATGGTCAGTTCTGCCCCCAGCAGTTCCTGCCTTGTTTTTCTTCCCATCCACGGGACTATCTCTTCTTAAACTGAACTAAATCACAGTCTCTGTACTTTAATCTTCTATTAATGGCTCGTTCACCCTTATTGTAACAGAATTTCCTTTCTTACCCAGTGCCAAATAGACACTCTAGTTCAATATTTCACAAGCTTATAATTATTTCTCCTGTTTCTGTCAGCTGGATGCATTCTACTGTTGCTCTAGACCTTGTAATTTTCCCCTGTTAATGCCTGCCTGTCCTGCACCACATCTTTGCTAGATAAAGAATGTTGATGGGCTTTCTCCTCACCCCTAAATCTCTTCCAACCCATGTTAATGAAAGTAATTGCCTGTGATGCAATGAGAGGCCAAATATCCACATCGGTCAGAGGGAGGGGAAAGAGCAGCAAGTGGGCTTTCACCTACATTTTGGAAATTAAATAAGAGCATTACAAGCTTTTCATCTTGCCCACTGTCTTTCCTTTTATTGGGATATCATCTGAAGTGAATTAAAAATGTAAAAAAAAAAGGAAAATCTCCACTCCTGAGATCTTCATATGTCATGGCTTTTAATGATGACAGAAACTTAGTCCCAGCTCTCAGAAGTCCCAGGACACTGTAAGTCTTAAGAAATGACAAGGTAAAAAGGTTTAATTTTAAAATCTTAAACTCATATTATAGTATGGGTAAGAAAAGTGGGAAGGTTGTTGTAGGAAATCAGGCTTCCCAACCACTCTCTGCTGTAAGATTGGAAATTTACATTTGCTGTACTTACTGGTAGAGCAGGAGTAAGCTTTCTTGTAAGACTGGATTTTCTCAAGAATGAGAACTGTAGAAGTTTTTATTTTCTCTGCTTGATTGCTGAGATAAATTAATTGCAAATCCACAGGTTGAAAAGAAGCAAAACAAGTTGTATCCTTGTCAATGATTAAATGAGGTTTGATGTGTCGAGGTAGTTTTGCTGTGATCTTTGCTTCACACTAGTTTGAATGCATCAATGAAAGTGAAGATGAAGTTGTATCTAAAAGTGTTTGCCTTTTTTAGCATGTAATTCTGATCTAGGCAAAAATTCCATGTAATTCCAAATGAGGAATTTTCCTAAGCAGAATTAAATACTGTGTTCTGGTAATATTTTCTTCATATACAGATGACTGAATAAGTAGAAGTAAATAATTTTTCTCCAAGATACTTTATCTGGATTTTCCAAAAAACTAGAAATGTTACAAGAACAGGTTTATTAAACTGAATGTAAAAGTTAATGTTTTTCTTTTCAAGTGATATTGTCAAGTGGCCATGAGCATGTACTTACTGTTTTTTGAGCATCAAATACCATTTGTTTAAACCAATGGTTACAGTTAATTGATTTACTGCAGTGGTATTGAAACCATTCACCCAAGATTTTTTGTGTACAGTACTGAAAAGCCACAAAGTAAAAAAATAGAAAAATCTTATTTTCCTTATTCTCCCCAAATGGCTCTTCTGGATGTGAGGGCTTTGGCTGATTCAGAAATGAACAGCATCTTTTACAGTTACGTATAAATCATATCATCATTTCTTGGGCAATCTTTGCCTTCTTGAAGGCACGTGGAATGGGATCTAAAAACACTTGTTAGATCCATTAAAATGCACGGATAGAATGTTAAAAATCTTTTCACTCAGCTACTGGAAATGTCACCACAGGTACAAAATACATTTTCAGTATATTTCAAGTGCTAGGTAGCTTTAACCTATTGCTTTGCAGAACTACTTTGTATTCTTACTTGCAGCAAAACCACTGTGTTGCACAGAAACTCACAGAATTTGAAAGGCAACAGGCCACTCACAGTCATCACAACTTACTGTGGATAGCTAAATATTTCCTCATATTATTGTATGCCCTTGGTTTTAAGGAAATTTTCTTGATGTAAATGTGATTTTAGGCGTTAGAGTTGCAATATCATTTGCTTGTTCTGCTTTTGTTCTTCCCCAGTCACCCACTTGTTTCTCCCTGTATCCCTTACACTGATACGAATCTCTGTGACTGCTCTTACGTGGCATTCTTGTGTATATTGGCTTTGCAGAGCAAAGCGGGTAGCAATAACCCTCTACTTGGGGCAGTGTTTCATTCTTCTCTTTTGCAGGTGTCAGATATTCATATCAGCAAATTTCGGGATCCCAAACGAGCTCCTGACTTTGAAAAATTCTGCTCTGAAACAATTGATGTAATTCAGCCAGCACTTGTTCTAGCAACAGGTAAGCAATTGAAAAGTGTAAATCTCCTGATTGGTGTACTGTCAGAGGGACAGCAAACAGGCAAAATTTTAGGATCTCAACAGAGAGCTTTAAACATTAAGTTATCTTAAGCAATGGGAATGGAATTGCAGCTGAAGAGAGACTTCTAGAAGCTGAAAAGAATAACTTCTCAACAAGAGAATTATTTTTTTCTTCAGTGTTCAGTTTCTCCAGTGAGTTTAGTGTGTTTTATATGTAACGGACACAATTATGTAAGATAGCTGTTGTTTTCCCAATATGTGTTGCTGCATCTTAGTCCTTGCTAGAAGCTACTTTCCCTCTTGTCCTGGTAATGATTCTATGTTCTTTGTGTTTGAAATTACACAAGTGAGCAATGTCTGTGGTTAGTCATCAGGAGTTCCTCTCTCAGAACAATCCCTGCTCATTTGTATCAAATTCACCTGTGAACTAATGTAAGATTTTATTGCTGGTTTCCATTTGAACATATCATACCAAGAGAGGTGAAATAAGCCTTGCCGTTTCATTTGACATCTTGCTATTGAAATGGATTAAGTTTTGACAAGTAAATCAAAAAGACTTTGAGCCATTACTGTATGCAAGGTTTTAGCATCTTAATGCTAGACCTGGAGTTTTGTTTCTACAGAGAGTTACTTATGTAATTAGTAAAAGTGCTGCAGTGATGTGGTTGAAAGATGTCTGATGAGGCTGCTGCATCTGCATTAGAAGGCATTTACCCTTACAGTGACCTCATGGACCAGATACAGGAACATCCAGATTGCATCCAGGCCTGCAGCCACTTACACTTGGAGGCAGGGATGGCATGCTTGTCTAGTTACAGTATTTGTACAAGCTATGAAGGCCTCTAGTTATATCTAGCCTTTGTACACTTCCAGGTGATCTGACAGATGCTAAGACAAGAGATAAACTGGGATCTGAGCAGGTAGAAGATGAGTGGAAAACTTACCAGTCAATCCTGAAGAGATCAAGGGTCATGGAAAAAACCAAGTGGATAGACATCAAAGGGAATCATGGTAAGAAGGGAATGAAACATCTCTGTCTTTCCTGTGATTGCAGATCACAGAATATAGAGGTAAAGTATTAGTACTCACCAGTGTGTTAGTAGTCATGAATCAGGAGAAGGGCTTGCCATCCACATGTCTACTGAGGACACACTTTGTGTACAAGCTCTTACTGTAGTTTTAGTACCAGAGGAGTAAGAGTCTTTTGCCTGGCAAGCGGTAGAACGTGACTTCAGATGTTAGTTTCCACATCATTATGTTATATACCACATTATTTAATGGAGGAGCAGACTGTAACCTTACCATACTGAAGAAATGGTTTCACTTTACTTTTCATAGACTTCTCCCTCACAGGTTAAGTTTAAAAGGTGTCACATGTCCAGCAGATAAAGGAAATTTGGTTTCTTTTGAATAAAAGGGACTCATGGGAGTTTATATCCATCAGTTGTTGCCACATTCTAAGCATTCAAACACAAGCTGACAATCCTGTAGCCTGTATAAACAGGCTGTTACAGGAAGCAGCACTGGGGTGAAAAACGTGCATGCTTTGTCATATATACCCATTTTTTTATTAGGCTTCTGTTACCAGCATTAATGGAGAGGTGGAACCCAGTTGCACTACAGATCTCCCCCAGCTGATGTCTGCTCTACACACACTATTCTCTGATGCTATGGCTACTTTACTTTCCGTGAATGAGTTAAGCCTTAGTTACAGAGCATGCACCCAGCCTGAAAAAGGTTCTGAAAAACTCTGTGGTCAAAATGGAGACAGGTTTAGCTTTTAGCCACTGAATAACAATTTATATTCCCACAATGCCTTTATCTTTGAATTGAAACTTAAATGAGAAAATT
Organism: Oreocharis arfaki; assembly: GCA_013398015.1. Classification (NCBI taxonomy): domain Eukaryota; kingdom Metazoa; phylum Chordata; class Aves; order Passeriformes; family Paramythiidae; genus Oreocharis; species Oreocharis arfaki. Next base: position 56,776 of record VZRR01005314.1, read on the forward strand.
ATTGCCATTTAACTGCATTGAGTATATAATGTCTCCTCTGCACAGTTAGACAGTCTGCTTGTCAGTAACGCATTTTAAAGAAAGTAGTTCTTGAGCACCTGCTGAGACTACTTTATCTAAACATTACCTAGTTAGATGCAAGGGCCAATGATCAATTTGATCTGAAATTTTCCTTATTTTCTTTTTTTCTCCCTTGCAGATTCATTCAACATTCCACGCCTGGATAGTGTTCAGAATTATTACAGGTACTTTTATTTACCATACAGATGCTGCTATAGTCAAGGTCAAATTCACTATACAATACTCTGATTTCAGTTATCACAAATATGCTTTTACACTGACTTTCCTATAGCCCAGAATCATATCTACTATTCCCTCTGTCTTTTGCATTGTCAGTTAGTAGAGAAGAATTGACTGAGAAAATAGAGAATTCTTTGTGCAGTTTTCTTATCTCTTACTCTTCTGTGTTTTGTAATTGAGTGTTAATCTGTCAATGTCTCCAAATTTTTTAGTCACACTTCAGGAGAGAGAAGATGGAAGAGTGAAATGGAGTTGATTTTTTTAATATATAAAAATATAAATAATTTTAAAATATTAAAATTATAAAAATTGTTGGCAGAAATAAAAATAGAAGCTAGGGAAAACAGTTATTTAGCACCACATTTTGGTTTTCATCATGCATTAAAATTAAAAAAGGCAGTGGGTTGTATTGAAATGCAAAATTTTTACACAAAAACATAGGTTCCTATTATATGTTCACAGTATTAGCAGAGGATGAATCAACTGTTACACATATTGAAAGTGGGACTAAAGGAAGAAATTTTATTGAAGTTGATGATGTTCATAAAGATAATGTTAACGTCAAAAAAAAGTAGTGAAAGGGTTTTTATGGCATTAGAAGTATTGGAAACTTGTTTTTAATATATTGGCTTGTATTCTATTCAGGTCAACCTTTCTGGCAGTTTTATTGTTCTGATTGGTGAAGGAACAGGGACATGAACTGATTTCTGGATGACTGTGTTCAAACTATACCCATCATCTGAACTCAGGAATGTTTTAGCTTCCACATACCATGCAGGGAGTAAAATAAAACTGAAACAACTCAAAAAACCCAAACACACACAAAAAAGCTCAACCCAAAACCCCAAAATAAAATAAATAAGTAAAAAATTAAACTTAATGAATTTTAGTGATTCTCAGATTAACGCACAATCATTTTAGTTACAGAATTTAATTCTTAATAGAACAATTTAGGTGGTAATGTTAGTTGAAATGTTATGTCTTTGCCAGTGGAAGATATGTACAATTCCCATCTAGCATAAACTATCAAAAGCACTTCAATTTTACAAGTCAGAAATAGTGAAATTACCTGTTGTCAATGGAAGGAGACAAAGCAATGTATGTTTGTCACGGCTACAAGCTTTCCTAACATCAGTATTTCCATTTTATTTTGTTAGGAAATACTCTGCCTGGCGTAAAGATGGCTCTTTCCATTACATCCATACTACCCCTTTTGGGAACTATTCATTCATCTGCGTGGATGCCACACTCAGCCCGGGCCCTAAGAGACCCTATAATTTTTTTGGGATTTTAAACATGGTATTGTATAAGGCTTTGCATTCCATTTTGCTGGCTGTTTTATTTCTGTAGTGGTTTGTTTGGAGGTTTGGGGTTGTTTTTTATATAGAAGAATTGTTTGAAAGATTTGTGTTCCTCTATAAGAGTGTTTACATTTTGAAGTTACTATGCATGTGAGGCATTTATTTAGCAAAATGGATTTGTCACCTGCCTGTTCCAGAATCAAATGGCAGAGCTGTCTTTGATGGCAACAGAAAGTCTACACAGCAACCATACTATCTGGTTTGGCCATTATCCCACCTCAACAATCATCTCCCCATCCCCTGGAATACGAACATTAATGAGGTAAGATCTTCTTATCCTGTGTGTTTTCAGCCTGAAGTACATTTCTTGCCTCTCTTCACATGGTTATCTCTCACCTTTCAGGTTTTCTGCAGTGATATTTCCTTTCCACCCAAATAATCACAATCCTTATGTTCTTTTTTTAGTTCTGCCACAGCCTATTTATGTGGGCATCTCCATACAATGGGTGGGCTGATGCCAGTCTTGCACAGTCGACACCGTGGTGGCACTCTGGAACTTGAATTGGGAGACTGGATGGATAATAGGAAGTAAGTAAAGCCCATATGAGCAAATTATTGTATGAAGCCTACCTTGCTGTACTGTGATTCCCTTTTATGCTGTGTGGTGAATTTGAAAGAAGCATGAGATCAGCCTGACTGGTTATTATTGTTAATGCTTTGAAAAAAGGCTTTGTGTGTATGTTTGGGATTTTTCCCCAAACCAACAGTGTGCTAATAAATTAAATAGTTTTTTTTTCATTCTTGATATTTAGAAATTAAAACTGGGACATATAAATGTCCCTTTAGTATGTGTTCAGTATTAAAATGTAGACAAATAAATTGTAATAAAATTCAGCATCACTATTTCAAAATACACATGCTCTGCACTAGCTAATAGAATTCTTGACACAGGAATAGTTCACTTGAGAAATGTTACCTTACTAGCATATCAAAAAGTGTCTGATGCTACGTGGAGTGTATGGTAATATATAAGCTTTTATTCTGCAGTAATCCCAAGAAAGATACTGGTATGCATACAGGGAAAGAGCACACTGGGGCCTTTGTCCTTAAATGGAATACCTACACCGACACTGTGGAAATGTACATTATATTTGAATTCTTTAATATAATGTTCATCTATCTGATTCATGTACAAAATTCCATAGATCTTCACACTTGAGAACTTTGAGTACTGCTTCCATGATTTATAATAAAATTAACCTCATCAGAGGTAAGCAACTGTACAGTTCATACAGCAGAGTTGGAAGATGTGAGATCAACTACAGAAGAGAATAAATGGAAAATAAAGCCAGGTTCTGTTTAGGAACTTGAGAAGCATGGGAATCAGCTGTTCACACAGCAGTTTGTGTTAGCAAAATCTTTTTCCTTTCATTACAGGTACCGGATCCTCGCGTTCGATCATGACCTCCTCAGCTTCGCAGATCTTAACTTTGAAGAGTGGCCTGTAGTTCTCATCACCAATCCCAAATCCTTCCTTTACAGCAGTTCTACTCATGAACCACTAGTGAAAATTCTTTATTCCACTCATATCAGGTACCCTCTAATGTCCTGATTTCACAATATTTAACTATATGTATCTACACAAAACCTGTTTTTAAATGCGTGTCTACTGTTCTCAGAATTCACTTTTCTCTGGAAGATTGTTCCAGAGAGCTCTCTTTGTATCATATCTGTGATAAAAAGATTGTATAGTAGTAATTCATGTTTGTTTTATTTATGCACTTATTTTCCCTAAAGTCAATTGAACTTCAGGTAACCAAAGCTGATCAATTAATATGTAATTAAAATCGATTAATATGTAATATGCATAGATTAATATGTAATCTGTGTTATTTATCTCACATGTTCACATTGACTCTTCTGATTTCAAGATTTCGTCTATGTATTTTTCTAAATGTTTTCTCTATTCACTTTAGACTTCTTAGCTTCTTGTCTTTTCAATTCTACATCCCTTATATATATTTAAAAAAGAGAAGCCTCTGCCAATTTTCATATTGGTTTTAAATCTCTCCATCTTTCCATTTTTACCTTATCTATTTAATTTTTGCATTTATATGTCAAATTTCTAGGCCCTTTCCAACATTTTATATTTGCAATTAGACCAATCTACTTGAAATACTGCAGAGTTACAAATCAAAAGAAGTTTGTCAAATTTTTCAGTTAGGGAGCAGTATCCTACTAAGTGTCCTAATTCCTTTCCAGTTTCCTATTCAGAACCTTCTCTGAACATTCTTATGATCATATTAAACATATGAACTGGTAGAATTGTTCACCATAACTGTATGAAAGTCCTTCATTTGACTAAAACATGCTCTGGAATGCCTTTTGTATTACCAGAAATGAAAGGAATTGTATGTCCAGTGGTTTGAGTCTGTATTAGTATCACTGTTTCTATGAATATATGCACTGCCAAGTGACAGGACATTTGTTGGTATCTGAGATCTGTAATATCAGTCTTGCATTCCACTCCATTTCTCCTAAATGCAGTTACAAACTCTGAAAGGTTATAGTCTGACTAGCAAAAAGAAAAAAAAAAAAAGGAAAGAAACCCACTCCCAACAACAAAAGACTTTAGAGAAAGAGACTCTGGCCATTTTTAATGAAGCCATCTACAAGTGTTTGGTTATGTGTCTATGTGTGCTGGAGGATGCATCCCACTTGTGTTAGCAAATGTTTCAAAGCAAGAGTTCTGAAGTTATTTCTGCCAGGACCTTACAATCTCTGCCACCTTTTTGTCTGTTCCACAGCCAGTTTTCTATCCTGTTCTTTTGTGTAGTGTCATACAGAACTATTTTTTTTTAACTGTAGGAAAGAGCTGCCATGTTACCATTAGCCTACAGGTATTTCACTGTTTTAATTTCTAAATCTTTTGAACTCTTTATTACAAGGTAGCTTAACCTTTAGGGACTTTCTCTTAAGGAAGAAATAACATATCTCCAAGTCCTGTCCCAAATATCGTTATTTTGCTCTCTATTTACTCCTTAGAATTCTGGCATTCTCTCCTTCTGTCATTATCTCTGTCAAAGTCTTCATAGATGGAGTTCACCTGGGGAATGCACATCACGTGTCTGGCCCGCTCTATGTGCTAAAGTGGAGCCCACAAAACTACAGTGAAGGGTTCCATCACATAGATGTCACTGTCCAGGTAAGGTACCTGTTGGCATTCTTTTTATTGAACTTTTTCTTCTGATCATGGCTTCTCCATCACCCTCCTGCCTCACATAACTAGGAACAAAATACATGTTTTTGTAAACATACAAAACAAAATACACAGTCTTACATGACTGCAGAATTGACTGTAGGTAATCCTTTGTAGGTAGAATTTAATACAGCAATATGCCAGAGAAGCATGCATCAACTGAATCTTCCTAGAAAAGCTGCAATGATAATTAGGAACTTTAACTAGACAGTTTTTTGTACTACTGGTATGTAATTGCTCTCATTTTATATCAATCTAGGATGCTTCAGGAAGAATTGGCACACGGGGCCATTTATTTGGTATGGAAGAAAACCTTTCTCTTAGATTTGACTTTTGGCCATCTGTTATTCTTCTCAGTGACCACTATGTTCTAGTAAGTACTTTCAGCAAAACAGCTGTCATTCCATGTTGGTTTCCCAAGCTGCAGTAGGCATTTTCCTAATTTCTGATAGACTTGAATGCCGTTTCAAGAGTCATACTTTTTCCAAATATGACTCTTCTGGAACTCCAAAACATTTAAAGTTTCTCAAGTTGCACACTTCAACCACAAATGTGCAGCAGTGGTTCATGCAAATAGTTGACTTCCTGGATTTAGTCCCAATTATCCATTTTTGGGCTTAAGCATACACACATTTTGTGCAAGCAAGAAATTGAAAAGTAGCTGCTGGAGATAGTAGAAAAAGGAAACATTAAATCAAGGAGAAATTCACTGTGATCTGTTGCAATACGTTTTCTGGCAAGAATGCTCAAATATTCTCACTCTCAGGTGCTGACATTGTAACTAGATCCAGCAAAATGGAGGGCAAAGTCCCCATCAGCTTCAGTAAGTTCCAGGTCATATCCGCATGTGTTACAGCTCAGCACATGCAAAGAAGGATGTCATGTCATAGTAGTTTAGGTGCACTTCTTGAACATAAGAAAGTCCACATGGCTGTAGTTCGTATCATAATTGGCTCAAAATTATTATCTTAGTTTTGTAAATCAGTCACACATTCTACACAATGTCTTGAACTGCATTTCTCCTCAGTACAGTGTTCAGACAATGTTTTGCCTTGGAAGTGTAATTACACTTTTTTAATAGATGTGTTTACAAACCCTGTTTTTTAAAGATTCAGGTCTATTACTTTGAGCCATTCAGCAGAATTCAAGTCAGTACAATACAAATCCAAAAACTTAGAAACCCCTAAGTTTCCTTTTTACTCTTCATTTCAATGACACCAACAAGCTTTGGATATGTGTTTCAAATAGAAATCCTTGTCCCATTCTATCAGTGTCCATAAGGCATGCTCTAAGGCTGCCACTTCTCCAGGGCTGGCTTAGAGTCAAAACTGTCTTTTCAGGCTCGTGTGCTCTTTGGACTGATTGTGCTGATTCAGATCACCTTGCTTGTGGTTTTCAGACACCTCCAAAAGCCAGTACTCAAAGGTATGAACTAATGTTTGCTGTGGGTTTTAGTGGATCTGTTTTCCCTTAAACATTTTACTGTTGACCTGTGTGCTAACAATGTGTAAGTAATTGTGCTGTTAATCACCATATGCATTTCACATCTGCTACTGTGGGGTTTGATTGGTTTCTCAGAAGCTGCTGTTGTGCTTTTTAGGGAACCTGGAAAACCTCCAGTATATCAAATAAAGTAAACTAGAAACTTGAGCAGGTATCTTTGTTTTAACAAAAATTCAGTTGGTTGAAGTCCAGGGTTTTATTTTAATTGTATTACTGAAGAATCCAGTGCATAGGGAAAGGAATGTTTTGTTTTGTATTAGTTCTGTATGTGTGCTTGTTTCACTACAGTTGTCACAGAATTCTCTCTCGCCTGAGTGAAGAAACAGATTTCCTTCTGCAAAGATAATATTTTTTAATTTTTGCAAGGAACATGAACAGGATTGGTCTTTCTCAAAATAATATTAAGGTCATTTCTGTCATAACTTGATACTTTGTTTGTGATAGATCTAGTAAATGAAAATTATTACTATTAAGGTCATGGCATTTATCCTTTAAACAATTGTTTGAACCACACCTTACTAATCAGATTTTTCTGGAAGCCACCTCCCTTCCTATTCATGTTAGTGTTTGTCTCTTCCTTTATACTCCTAATCATGTAGCATCTTGAGGTAACTACAGCAACTGCTTACATAGAAAAGGATCAGATTTTCAGTTGCCTTTATGGAACTTGGCAGCTAAATATTAAAAGAGCTGACTCTGTGGTCAGCTAGGTCCATGTAGACCATGACAAATGTTTGACAAATTAGTGAACAAATTTGTTAGAGCTGTTGATTTCCAAAAATGAAGCTTGCCCTCTGGGGGTTAATTCTTTTTGAGAAGGCCACATAATAGGTGTAACTCTACAAGCTAACTTTTATAGCACGGCTCTCTTGATATGTGAATTGTCTGCTTCAGTTAGAGAGCTAATATTGCCTTTTCCTGTTAACACCACACACTTGTCAGAATAATGTCATTTTAATGCCTAGCCCTAATTTTGAGTTGCTATCAGATCTCACTAAAGTAGATTTAATCAAAGGAAATCCAATTAATCTAGTCCATGGTGACCTGCCTTTCTGGGTTTGCAGAGTTACTGTTGTGAGTCTCTTACTTTTCATTTAATACATACTTTTTCCATGTTTTTCATTCTAGCTAACTTCATTTTCTGGGTATAGAATGGTCGTTCAGTTTTATTTACATACAGTAAGTGTATTCCTTTAGAATGGCAGGTTCCCCTGCTGTTTTTAATATAGATTGTTATATTTATTGGTTCTTTACTTTCAGTTATCGCAGTAATAGTAATGCATTCCTTTGCATTTTTCTGTAGACATACCAAATATTATTTTTATATTTAGTATTTAAAAGAATGAGTAAATAATGTGCAGATTTGTTTCAGAAAGACCAGTATTTTACATACATAAATATCTGGGGTGGTGTTGCAACCTGAATTAAGTGTATTTTTCTTAAATGTTGTCTCTGTTTAGAAAAGCCAGGATTACTTACTCTGACTTCGTATTCCCTTCATGTCTTCAGTAAAACAAACACCTTCTATTACTCAATTCTGGTTTTGAATTTATACACCATTCTGGGTAAGTAGCCTAGAGTACTGGAGGACATAAATTAATATTTTGAAATTACACATCAGATCCTGATGAAAATTAAGAATTCTAACATCTTGGAGAATGGGGAAAATCTACTTAAGTTACAAAATCTGTGTGGAACTTTAAAAGTTAATGTACAGAGAGACTAAAGGTTTATTTGTAAGAGCCTAACTTAGAACCCCTGAATTAATTAAACACTTAGATTGTTAAATTACTCTGAAAGCAAAGTGAGTATTTTTAACTTCAGTTTGGTTTTTACTTATTTTTTGATGGTTAGCATCAGAGCTAACAATCTGAGCTTATTCTCCTCTGATAACGTTACTGAAATAGCTATCTTCTTGTTAGTGTAGTATGCATAACATAGAGCAGCCTGCCTATTTTAATTTCTGCCCTGAGCCAGGCTGGAATTGTTCGTGACCACATTCTTCATATATCTTACTGAAATTCTGGGAAAAAGCTACGCTTTGAAAGCATCCACCTTTCTGCCTCTCTCATAAGGAAGACATTATATGGGGTAGTGAAAATTGTCACAGAGATGAAACCAACTTAAAAGTATTTTCATTGCATGCTGCAACCCCCTGTCATACTGTGGTATTTTCACACCAGACTGCTGTTTTCTGAATATGAAAACATGAGGCTGATTACTGTGGACAAGCAGTAGAGAAGTCTCCGGGTACAAAGGACCATGTGGGAAAGGGCTGTGTCTCTATTGTATTTCCTGATGGTGATGTTTGGTTTCCTCTCTTGCAGGACCATGGTTTGTAGGTGAACTGATAGATGGCCAGATGGGGGCCTGTTTTTCCTTCGGGGTGTTTGTTGGTGGTTCCTTCTTACAGGGCAGTATGACATTTGTGGTTGGGATTTTACAGGTACGTATTTATAAAATAAAGGCTGAAAAATGGCTTTTTTTCTCTGGGACTTTTTTCCAATTTTTAAAAATAGCTTTATAAAGAAAGGAGTTTTAGAAGTAGAGGGAGTAGTGACCATGCCTGACTATAAGGGGTCTTTCTTACCTTTCTGCAGATTTAAATGGCAGAAAGGAAGGAGGTTGTGCATTATTTTCACAAACTTCTCTTTCTCTCTAATAAAATGGTGTTGCTTTGGACTCCCTGTATATCTGGATTAGAGGCCACCTCTACATATTTTCAACTCTAAATTTTCTACAAATTTTCTGGTTTTGCCCTCGGCTCACACACAGCGATTAAGCAAAAGAAACTGAGTGGCCAGGGCAGCCCTTGCACCCTTAATAACCCTTCAGCTCAGCAGGTGTCACTCTCCAAGCACACATGAGTCCAGTTTTCCCAGGAGTGGTTTCCCCATTAATCTGAAAGAGGAGATGTCATTCCTCGGCTTTTAAGCTAAAGGACCAAACCAGTGTTGTCTCCTTCTTCATGGTGTTTCCCTTGTACTGATGTGACACCACAGTGGGCTGGGTCAGAGCTAAATTGACATACAGACCTTCTGGTTTTGCCATGCTAATTTTTTACTAAGTCTGGCTCCCTGAATCAGCTCCAGGCAATGTCAGATGCATGTTAGTGCCTCTTACTGCAAGGGAATGGGCACGAATGCTTGGCCTGGGACTGAGGTACAGGCACTTGCAGCTCCATCAGCTTCAGAGCCTTGGAGGTGCATCCTGAGATTCCATCTCTGAGAACTGTACTCAGCCCCTTACAATGCAACAGCTTCATGTGCATGTATCTTACTAAGCCTTCATAAATGTTACCCAGAACACTTGGCTTGCTCATTGTCTTGTTTTTCTCTGCTCTTCCTTTCAGATGATGTTTTTCAACTTGCCATTGATGGCCTATCTGTGCTGGTGCCTGTTGCTGCGATGCCAGGGCCACAGCTTCCGCTCCCACCTCCATCACGTCCGGCGCCTCGTGGCTGTGCTTGTTCACCTGGCAATGGCCCTGCTCCTGGCCTGGCAGGTCTATTCCTGCTATTTCCTGCAGCGAACATACGGCACCTTGGCGTTCTTGCTCTCCCCAATGAGAACATGGCTGGTGGCACTGACCTCAGCTCTGATTTATAAAACCTGGACACTGAAATCATCAGAGCTCAGAACTTACATAACAGAAATGAAAAACTGTCAGAGCTCCTGAAGTACAATGTAAGTACTCCAAGTTCCATCTTAAAAACTGTCAAGGTACAACCTTATCATTTTGTGATGCTGGAATTCCATACACCCCCAACCATTAGGTGGTAAGACACAAAGCTGCACCTGCACTGCTACAGAACTGTATTAAATAGTAAATGTACAACAATATGTTATATATACTTTCCTTGTATTATACAACATACTGTTTAATACATGTTATATAATACAGTTATACATTATACATCAATACAGCAAACTGTCATAATCTCTTCAATGAGGTTTTTCTAGTGACACAGAGATATATATGTCCATATGGGTCACAAATGGAAATGTTTGCCTATTACGACCATGAAGGGAAAAATACTTTTAGTTAATTAAATTCTTGATTTTTATAATGCTGGGGAAAATGAGCATAGAACTTGATGAGATTTGTGCTTAACTTTTATTTCAGGGTTGACATGTGTTTTTACAAGGCTAGACCAGATGTCTTTATGTAGTAATAGTGATTGCAAAGGTGCTGCAGTGGCCTTCACAGTCAGAGTCCTATGCCCATAAACTTTTTTAGCTCATAATGCTGTATACGAGCAGAGTATAGGCTGTTAGGTGTGTATATGTATTTGTGTTCATGTTTACCTGAGCTGTGGCCTATTGCTCTTGCCCTGGGAGTGTTGGCTAACAAGCTCGTTCTCTGGAAGGAAGGAACGAGTTTAATTTACCACTACTGAGGCTGCCAGTTCTCCCACACATGACTGGTGAAAGGACAGTGAATTATCAGTGGTGCTGGGGTTTTCAGCTTCAAAGCAAAGAATGGAGACAATGTCCTCAGGATGGGAGAGGCTGAAGGAACAATATGGTCTGATGCCTATAAAGTCTGTAATAGAGCTGGTCAGGGCTATGTTTCTGGGTCTCAGCCAAATGCACCAAAGAGTGACCTAAGAAAACTCACTTCTTTGTTTTCATTTTTTTCTAAGTCCAAAAATGATAGAACAGTTAGTTACATTAATGAAGAATACAATGATCCAGAGCCAAGAGAGTTGAGGTGCCTTGATCTGTAAAGAACACTGCGTTTCTTCTCAAAAGACCTGCTGTGAATGTAACATTTAAAATACTTCAGGTAATTTTACAGTAACTTATTTATGTCTCCTCAAGAAAAAAGAGAGGTAACTTATTTATGGCACCTTTGGAAAAAAACCAGTAGCGACTGCAGTAGAACACAGGAAAATTAATTGGAAGAAAATATTGACTATGACAAAGACTTTTTGTTATTTCTAAAGGGTGACAGTTTTCTTACTCCTTAATTTCTGTTCTTGAATGATTAATAATGTAATAAGAGAAAGAGAGAAAGAACTCCTATTTGCGTAAGTTAAGTACACTGTTAAGAGAATACAGAATGTCGTTTGTAGCTACATAAGTTTGTTTTGCAAAGCTGTTAGAAAATCAGAGGCAGGGTGCAAAATTTATTTGTGAGAAACACGACTGGAAAACTGATAATAAAATGACATTTCACAATTAAATTAGTTCTGTGTGATTAGAGAGCCTAAGTGGCAATAAAATATTTCATATCTATACCCCATGACAAGACTGTTCTGAAATCAGACTTTTTTTTGTTGTGTTAGCAGTTGATTGCCATAATCAAATCTCAATGTAATCATGTCTGTGGACTTAAAAATCTTACAGTCCGTCAAATACTTACTGTTTGGCTCCATGGGATGCATTTGGTAGATGGATGGAATTCTGCTAAAAATCTCTCAATTCCATTCTTACTGTGCCAAGCAAAGATGTTTTGCTTGTAGATGCATTATCCCTGGCTCCAACAGGCCAAATAAGAACCACATGCCCCTGACGTGGTTGATGTGTGAATTCTAAATGTATGTAGGAATAATGTAATAAATTTTGAGTGAAAGGGACTATTCTACTGCCCTGCTGTCACAGTGAAGAGCACACTGTAGAAGCTTAGAACTCTAACCTGTATAGGAAGCATCTCTGACCTCATGCTCTACAGACTTGGCTGTTGCAGCTTTTTATTGCCTAAAAGACAAGTAAAACTTACTTTGTCTCCTGTTAATTCAGATTTCCCCCTTTTTAAACAGTTCTTCAGTATTCTACGATCTTAGTAGGAAAATCCTAACTTTCCTGCTTGAGCTGTACACTTTAACATGGGAGAATTTTATTTACCAATACCTGCTTTGAAATGTCTTAGCTCTTTATATCTCAGTAGTTCCGAGAGGCTAGACCCTAGTCTCTACTTCTAATTTAGCTGTCCCTGTCACACAGGTAAGTGGTTACCTTAGTTAACTGTAAGTAACAAAACCCACAACACTGTATATTTCCCTTCAAATTCAAACAAAATAAATTGGGCTCATAAAATGCAGGCCATCTCCCAGAACACATCACCACTCACTAAAATGAAGCACTCATAGCTGGACAAGCCTCTGACAACTATACAGATACTATGATAAATCTGGGAGTCACCCTTCACAGAAAACTGAATTTGCTCCTCTGTTGGCCTGTGGTTCCCCTGGTGTCCTTCATTCCTGATCTATTCCTTGTGGCATGATGAGGTCAGTGTCCCATCCCATTGGCAAAACAACATCAGTTGAAATACAGTATCATACGTCAAGCTTCTGAGTTGTGGCCATCTTTTACCATTGTCCAATTTATAATTTGGCCACAATTAATTACAATACATTTCCGTCATTTCTCTTGTCATTGTGTCTCCTCCAATTTCCAGTTTTTCAGGATGCATCCTAGAGGGCTATAGGGTGAGGGGGATTGTGGACTGAGCTGTTCCCATTGTTAAATATAATGCTACCCAATACTTTTACCCTTAGGTTGAGATTGCCAATAGTCTCTGCATTACACACCACTTGAACCCACTGGTTGATTAAGCACCCACACTGAGCATTCATGCGTGGCTTATGTGGAGGCTGAATTTTTTTTTTTTTTTTCAAGAAGAAAAAGGAACAAAAGTACACTTACCAATCTCGAAAATTCTGGGGGTCCAGGAAAGCTGACACACTTGCCCCCCCCGTTGGCCTTACTCAAATACCTCTCTTGGGCGTTGCAGCAGCCGGATGCTGCAGAGGATTCGGTGGGATCCCTGATCAAGGGGTCGGTGCACACTGGAGACAGCAGGACAATCCGGCTCTGTGGCTCTTCCATCTGGATCACCAGCTCTAGGTTCCCTCACCAGGTGTGCAAGAAGCCGATTGACACAGAGTCGAGAGGGGTATTTCCTGTGTGTGCAGAGCGGGCGCTGGATCCACAGAGCCAGCACACCTGCAGTGCCAGAACCTGCTTTTATACACCCCAAACCCGGAGCAGCAGCATTCTCCTGCAGTCATTGGCTATACACTTTCTTGTCTTCATTTAAAGGCACACTACCCATTTATTCTGCCACCATGCTCAAGGGGGAAGTGGCTTATGGGATTGTATTTTACTATGCTAATGACTAAAGGTTAGCACAAAAGTCAAGCAAATTTCTTCTTTGGCTTTATCAGGCGGTTGTTCCTGTGTTATCTCCCTGTTTACGGGATTTATTGAGCCATCCTCCTCTGCTTCGCACTCATTTTGCAGATTTATGGAGTCATCTTTTCCTCACTTCTCACTGGAGCCTTGTTTCTTGGTTCCTGCTGGCTGTCTTGCAGAGAACAGTCTGTTGCACATACAACACTTACCACATACACCACTCTTACTCTACCCAGACCAGACTGCTGTAGCAAAACTAAATTTCACTACGTTGTATCTTACTACTTTGAATCTATTCTTCCGGTTGTAAAATTCTGTGTTAGTGTGGCTAAAACATCTTGTCTCATTTCTGCTTCTTTCTGTGCTTTTCCTAAAAAGTTCTGAGTTGTCTCACAAAGTATGTTCTCAGTGTGAAGATTATTACAGCTGGTGCTACCATTTCTTATTGTAGGATAATGCCATCTGTCTGTCATCTTTTCTCCCCTGGCAGTCTATTTAGGGATTATATAAAACTGTGAAGAGAAGCCAGTAAAGAGAAAGGTAGTACAGCAGAAGAGAAGAGCAATGTTAGAAACAGGACTAAGTAATCCTGCACTTTCTTCTTCTACAATCAATGCATTAAAATGTGAACAAAGAGATTAAGCTGTTTGAAAGGCATCTGCCTCAGGTTTCCTCACTTTTGTAACAACAGCTACTTTAAACTGCAGTAAGAAACATTTTTGTCGGGGCTGGCAAGGTCTTTTCATGGTGTTGCTGACATTTTGCATGAAATCCTGACACTAAACTACACAGCTTAGCACCACACACTAATAGGTGCTTTTATGAAAAACACCATGTTTTTCTCATTGTCAATGAAGAAGCCAAAAAGAAGGAGGACAAAAAATAGGACGAACTAAAAAAAACCCAAAACAAAACAAAAAAACCCACCAAAAAATAAAGGGAAAGGGATGAAAATGGAGGGTAAGAAAACAGAAGGGAAGAAAATAAAATACAGGGCAGACAACAGCAATACTTCAAGGTACAAAGGGAGATGGGATGCAAAAGGGAATGCACAAGACTAATAAATATGAAGCAGAAGATTGGCTTAACCAAAAATAAGGAAAAAAGGTGTCTCTGCCCAATACTGTTTACATTTTATGACCTTTTGCAAATGCTTTTTTAAAGATTATAGCTTAACTTCCTTGCTGTGGTCGTGATGTCACATGAAGCTAGAAATGCATAAAAGTTCACAAAAAGCCCCCAGCAGCTGTAGGCTGGTTTTGAAACTGTAACAATGGGGGCTGCAGTAATGGAGCAGTGAAGAGTCCTCAGGAGTGGAATGCTATGTGAAGAAGCCCCAGGAAGAGAATACTATAAATCTTTATTTAGTTGACAACCAATTTTTCAAAGAGGCTCAAGCAGAAACTGTAGTAGAAGATAAGGTTCAATAGTAACTTGATAGCTGATATAATGAAAACAGAATTATGTAGATTACTGTAATACACAAAGACACCACCGCTAAGAAAATTTGTCTGTGTAAATGAAAATATAATGAACTGGACCAAGATTTGCACATGTGCATTAGGAATTTTGTCATAGGCATCAGTGATTAAGCACGAGTGACTATTCATCAGTGTATGACTCTTTCCTTGACACCTTTTTGTATAAAAGACTGTACTTGTTTCCTAGAAATTTAGCCAGTGCTGTATGATTTACAAGAGTTGCTGTTCAGCGTACATGGAAAAATTGCTGGTTTATGCCAGAAAGTCAAGATGACCTAAAGAGATCAGTAAAGGAACAAAGAAACAAGGACCTCAGCCAATAGGTCCTAAGGGGCCCATCTTAAATCAAGAAGGTAAACAAGATGATGAACTGCCTTGGCTCAGAAACGGCGTCCTTAGAGGAAAAGTAATTCTGGCAGTGGGAGATCATGACTGTGGATGCAAGGCCCAATGACTCAATAAATCCACTGATTCAAATGACGAGAAATTATGCACATGCAGAACTAGTGAGCAAAGACGATGACAGTCAGTTATGAGCAAAAATGAGTATGTATTAGATAGAGAGAGAAAGGCAAATCTGAAATGTATAAACATGCATGTGTTCCAAGCTGGCTTTGTGGAATTACTACCTAGCACCCATCTTTGTGCAAACATGAAACAAACCAAATATCTTGTCTCTGGGCATGGTGGTGGCTTTGCACACCAGGTACTGAACCCTGTTTGAGGAACACCACCAGCTGTGTTGATGGAGATAAGAAACAGATGTATGGGTCTGTTTTTGGGAAAAAGAGAACAGCTTGACCTAAAGAACGTGGAATCCAATAAAGGGAAATTAAAACAATGAGATAAAAGGGAAGAGACTCATTATGATGCTGACATCTCAAGAGAGAGAAAAAATTAACAATTTGCCCAGAGAGTTACTGGGAATCAGAAGGGGGTTATGAAACAAGGTCCTGCCTTATTGTTGTAAAATGTGAAATATGTAAAAATTTTCTCATGAAAGGATGTTCTTTGATATTTGATATTTGTATATTTCCAAGTCTAATCAACAAGAAAGAAGATTTAATCCGTAAAACAGATAGCAGCCAACAAGCAAGCTCTAAGTGATGCCCAGGTGTTAGAAAGACAAAGCACTTGTTGGCCTCCTTAAAGTTTAGGGTTTGACATGCTTGATCTCAGACATCGAGGGAGGTTAGCAAAGCTTGGGGAGAATGTGCTACTGACAGAGGATACAAAGAATGCAGAGTTTACAGGCAACAAGGACATTTGGCAGAACTCCCAAGATAAGGAAGAAACTAACAAAGACACCTCAGCTGCTGTGCTGAAATCGGCTCTGACTGGATAAAGGTAATTCTGACTTGGAGGAGAGTGTGACCACTGACTCAGGAAACCCACCAACCCAAAAGAAGAGAAGGACTGAGCATAGGGACTAATTACCAGGAGAAGTGACCTCCAAACTATACTGGATTTTTGTTACCAGTTATTTGTCACCCTTTGTTAAATGACACCTCTCACAGTACAAAATACATGATAGCTGAAGAGCCACACCATTACAAATATTAAGAAATTAGGACAAGAGGAAAAAAAAACCAATGTTTTTTGTAACTGATGGCACTTCATTTAAAGAATCTTCTCCCTTTGGCTTTTGTTTATTCTTAAGAGGTAACATGAACCAGGATTCACAAGTAAAGAAATACTTCTGTGACAATACTAAACACCGGGGATATCAGGGTGAGGTTTACTTTGACTGTCCCTATCTTTCTTTCTTAACGCCATTTGACTAATGCTGCTAGAACTTGTATTGCCCTCCATAGCTTACCTAACTACAGGAATGCTACTGCAATCAAGCTGCCTTTATTATGGTAAGGAATCAGTATCTCAGCATGATCTCACTCTGAATCACCCCTGACATCACAGCCCTTAATAGACTCCTGACTTGTACGGATTACTAAGCAATTGCTATAAAAATAATAGTGCTGGGAATGTTATAATTTTATCATATTTCATTCCAGTTGTGAAAAATAACTTTCTAGAGGACAATTACTCCTGAAGGTGTGTCAACTCGTGGTGCCAGAGATGAGCTCACTCTGGAGTAGCTTTTCAGCAAATGTTGTTGAAAAGAATAAAATTTGGACTTCGAACAAACACATGTATCTCTGGAAACATAAATATATTAGACTGAGGTTTTTACCCATTACTTTGGAAAGGAAAATAACATTTCAACACCTTTTCAGTAGTAGGATCCTTGTGTTTCCTGCTGCCTCTCATTCTAATACACACATTAATTAACAAGCCTTACAAGCCTGCATTGCTCAACTTTCACAACAGTTATTTATCTAATACGTCAATATGCAGGAATTCATAGAATTTAGCTCACCTGATGCTTTCTGTCTTCATTTGCCAACTATGATCAAACTTATTTTACTGCATAAAAATTTTGGCTTCTATTGCAGTTGTGCTGAAATAAAGTACCAAGAAAAGGTTAAAAAATCACTAAGTATTGTACAGGACAGGCAAAAGAACTTACAAAAGGCAAAGCCATTGACTACAGCTTTAGGTGGCTACCTATATGGGAAATGACAATTTTTTATTGTTCCAAGTGTATTAAAACAAGCACCTGGCATACCAAGGGTGTGCTGGCTTTGAGGATCTACCACCTATCACTCATCTCTGCACAGATACGAAATAAATATCTCTACTCTGTGTGTGAATTGGCTTCTTGCATTGAACCCACAGATGGTAGAACACTAATTAATAAAAGAATTAGGTAACTTGCAGCCAACAAACCATTGATTTCCTTGCTTGCTAAAATGTGTAAGTCATGTAAAGTTTTGAGGACAGCTGCGCTAACTGTGGATTTACCACCCAGAACCCATCTTTGCATAAATATGAAATAATCAAATACCTCAGCTCTGTGTGTGAGATTGGCCTACTGCACACTGGGTGACAAATCTTGCTTTTAGGGACAGCAGCCGGATTCACAATCTAGCTGAAAGTGAATCAGTCCCTAGTTTTGTAGCTGAAAAATGGACAACAATGGTTATTGTTACGATTGCCTTCTTATACAACACAAATTCAGCACAGTTCATAGATGAAGTCTCTTTTGAAATATACAGGTATTTACTATTATTTAAGACAATCTAATGCTATACTGCAAGTGTCTTTCCTTCAAAGTTTATGGTATCTGTCACTGCATGCTTCCTTCAGTCAGGGCCAGTTTCAGCACTAGGAAACGAAAGGACGAGTTTTCATATTGCTCACAATTTTAAGCAATTTTGATACCTGTCTTATTTTCCAGAGCATGCGAAATTTTCTTGCCTAGTGTTTCTTTCCTAGTCGTTGCATTCCATTTAGTTTGGCCTAGGTAGTGACTCACTCAGAACCCATTCTGCGGACAGTTCAGCTGACCTGGCTTCTTGGAAGCATTTCTCTCGAAGGCAAACAAAGTAAAACCAAAACCAATCACCTGTTGATCAGAATGAGTAATGAACAATCCTATTCCCTAAATAAACATGTGTTAATGTCTAATTGTAGTAGTGGGATCCTTAAATCTTTAGGATAATAATCTGTTCCCTTTTCTGTTCCTTGCTTTCTTTGACATACTTAATCACATCAGTCCCATTTGGCTTGGGTTCTGCTAGTCAAAGGGTAATGGTGATTCATTTCTACAAAGTTCCCTCTTGAGGTGGTAAAAGAGCATTGTTAGACCAAAAACTTCAGAGCCAAGAGAAGTTACTGAAGGAACAGAAAGTCAATTTTCTGCATAGCTACCTTTGTCATCAGGCAGCATGTTTTGAGATTTTCTGTCTGTCACCTTGGAGAGGTGTAAACACCAGTAAAACTAGTGAAATCCAGGAGATTATTATAAAGATACACCCGAATTTAGAACAGGAATTCTAAAACGAAAACTTCACTTAAGTCTGGAATGCAAAGACTGAGAAGAGTAAGAAAGGATCACCCTACACCTGAACTATCTTTGATTTAAGTCTCAGGTTGCATGCTGATGGAACTGTAAATGAATTAGGTTTCAAGTCTCTGAAAATAAGGGACATAATGATACAATACAGAGAAACGGACAAGACAGATATGTGGAAATTTGTTCAGTACGGCAAAATGGAAATACCTTTGTTATTAGAGACTTTGAATTCTAGAACTGGAATTTTTATTGCAATTATCTGGGGAAAAAAAGAATAGTTATATTCTAAAATTATTAGGCAGACTGGACTGTCAGGAAAAACTTACACTAATAAGTTAAAAATTCCTAGAGAAGTTCCTGAGCAGTGAAAAAATCTAGCATAGGAATAGTACACATCTACACTGGTAATGACCAAAACTCTGTGGCTGCATACAAATTACTTACTGGAAATTGCTCCTGGTGATACCTAGTCCCTCAAGATTTGAATCAAACTTTGCAGTTTTTTTGTTGTCAATCAGTAGCTATAGCTAGGCAGTTATGATTAAGCAATTGCACTGTGAAACTTGTAGTCATGGCTAATCCTTTGTTTTAAGAAAAAGGAAACACAGACCCAAAGTAAATGGGCTGTCTGGATGAGAGCCCCTGGAGTGAATTCAGCAGGACTGAGCAGTAACTGGGGGAAAGGTAATCCTGGCAGGGGAGACTGCAACCACCAACCCCCTGACCACCAAGTCAAAAGAGATCCCCAAATGGAATGGGGGGAAGAAGAGCACATGTGGAATAACTAGCATGAGAAGCAAGAAATATAACTGGCAAATAAGGTTCTGAGTACTGATTAATGAAAAAACAATGTCAACTGCAACCAATGAATGCTTACGCCTTTGTTTGTTAAAATGTGTAAATAGTGTAAAGTTTTGATGATGGTGAGCCAGACTTTTGTGGGCTGCCCCCTAATTTCCTACTTTGCACAGAATAAAGAAACAGGAATGCCTCACCTTGGTGTGTGAAGTGCTGTCGCACACCAAGCAGGTGATGAGCCTGTGCTTGGGACAACACAGGATGTTCTAGCTTTCAAACCGCACCCATTAAATATTTGCAAGTGTTGTAGGTGACGACTGTCAAAATCATGTCAAGAACGTATTACTCATTTCGAGTATAAACGATTGCATTGCTGTTTCCAGTTCAATTTAGTTTATTAGCATCTCAAAATCTCTACATACAGAAAAACTTAATGGTTTATTTAAGAAATGGAAATCAGGATAAGTAAAAACTTGCCCATTATTAGAGACAGAATGCAATTATTTTCTCGAACCAATGACTTTTACTTCGAAACTGAGACGATCTGTTTTCCAATATTGCCTCCACTCATCATGGACTGGAAAGCGGCTTCAAGGGAAATAATGAAATAAGTTAGTGCCAAGCAAAACAAGACAAGTAGCTTCTAAAAAAAACCCCCAAAATGGTAGAAGCAAATGTATTAAGCAGCTCCCCAAAAAGGAGAGATACAACTTTGGACCTAAATGTATTTATCCTTAATGATGTGCTAAATTAAGAAGGGGATAAAAAAAAGCTAGCCTGCAATAAACTGCTAAGGGCAGATTTGTGTAATAATTTAAAAAATTATCTGTAAGCAACTGTTTAACCCTATAGAAGTTAACGACTACATTTGCTGCTTTTGTGATCTGTCATGCAAATAGCAAAATGAGACAAGGCATGATTGGACAGCCCACAAATGCTGTGGGTTTCACAAACTTTTGCAAAAAAAAAGAAGGTTTATAAACATTGTACAATAGTGTGAGAAGCTAGTGCAAAAGAATATACCTCTGAGTAAACAAAGTATGAAAGTATGATAGATGACTGATATATTTGACCAAGTTACTTCAAAATACATGTGCATGTATACCAGTAAGGAGGAATTAGCAATGACTAGAATAAATTGAAATCTGTAAGATTTAGCTATCACCTAATTCTACTAGTTTTCAATCTTGTAGGACTAAAGACTAAATCATACTCTCCCCTCTTACTTGAAAGGGAAGCATTCTTACAACACATCTTGGATCACATGGCTCATGTCACCGGGCCCCCTTCGTTTTTTTCTTTCTTTTGTTACAGGTATTTTGAACGGGCTACAGGATATTTTGTTCAGTTAAAAAAAATTAATTTTTACTTTCTTTAGCAGTATGCTTTGCCCTTTCTTGTGTGTACTTTTTGGGGTTTTTTTTTGCTAGCAAATCCAATAACAACCTCTGTTAGATATTGGTTTTTAAAAGTATAAGTTCAGGGATTTTCAAAAAATTTCCTCACACACAAGTTCTAAGAAATGGGCAGCACTTTAAACCTCTAAGATCAGGATGACTATCACCAGCTGCTAAGATAGCAGTCTAAGAATAAATTTGCCTCAGTAATAAAACAGCAACAACAAAAATCTAAATTTATATTCAATGATTTTTTTAATATGCAATAATTTTCTAACAGAACATTTTAATAATTTGTGAAAAATATTTTATTATAACATAAAAACAACACTTTTGATAAAATACAAAAATCTAAGTTGGCAAATGAAACAAAGAAGGAAGTTAACCTCTAATGTCATTGTATTTAATCAGGTTATTATTTTTAGAAAATGATGTAAAGATCTTACCACCGATGTTTGCTAAGCCTTCTACCACGGTCTCTCTGACCTGCCAATGCAAACAAGACCCTTCAGTTTTCCTCAAACAAAAGCAGCATTTCACAGTTCTTAGAAACATGCCAAGAAACTGCCATAGAAACTACCAAAATCTAAAGACTTCTCACTACAATGGACAGGGCTCTGTTTGGACCAGATTCTTTCATCAAGAGAGGTGTGAATATTTTCTGATAAATTTGCAGGTGATTTAATTCTTCAGTCAGATCCCTGCCCCTGCCAAAATTCAATATCCTGGTATTTTCCCAGGAAGATTTACTGATCACTTGAAGAAACAAAAACTACTTCAGACGACCTCACAGGGAAGGCACATTTAAGCATATCCTCATCACAAAGTAATAAACGGCGATTATAAAGCTTGAAGCAAAACTTCAGACAAGATCCTCAAAAGCATTCAGGACATTCAACTAATCAGGTATTTGAAAGTACATGTTTTTGAAAGTCTGATTCTTTAAGTGAAACAGCACTTGCACTCTATGCTGAAATAAAGAATACAGACATGAGCAGCATGTAATCAGAGAAGTCTGTCATACGACAGTCTGACCATCCTCAGCAGGTACCTTTTAAAACAGTGCTACCTAATAAGCTTTCAATTATACTTACACATTTTTTTAAAAGTCTGTTCAATCCTGAGGCATAGCAAAAGAGCCAGAGACAAAGAAATCAGTCCTCTTGTAGTAGGAGATAGTACTAAAGGCCACAGATTAAACCTAAAAGTTCTCACCTTCAGTTTACCCTCTTGGATCCACTGGCAGAGTTGTAACACACTAGCTTCTTGCTTGTCCATGTAGTTCAACACTAAGAATCTTTCCCTGTGAAAGAGAAAAACGAGCTTTGAATTCAGAAACCTTGGTCAACGTACTTAAAAATCTTTACAAATCTTTTCAGGAAACAGCCTTGTTGAAACTGAAAGGTTATGAGCATGAATTATAATGAAATGTAGCTCAGGGCTTTGCCAGCTTGTTGTGACAGCTCCCTACAGTGGGAGCTTGACAGTAACATCAGTCTTAGACAGATAATTCTGTTCAATTATCAGAGAGAGGAGAGTAATAAAAATCAAGTAGTATCACTAAAATAAGCAAATATCCATAAAATGTGAGCAAATTCCTACTATTTTTTACCTGTTTTTTAATTTTCTTTTAGTGGGAGGGAGAATAATTAGTGGACCTGGAACTAGATGGAGAGAGTAACTTAACTTTCAGGCTCCCCAAAATTGTGCATACCCTGCTTTCTATAGCAACTGAGAAACTGAAATGATCATCAAAATTATATTACTTGTAGGAACATATTGACTAAATTCTCCACTGCATTCTACTATGCATGGTGTATTTTACTATTTTTATCCATTTTTAAAAGAGCAGACAACAGTAACAGGGACAAGGGAAGATTTTAATTAGAAGAGATCAATTCATTTGCACAGAAATCAAGTCTCCCAAATGTCCTGCAATGCAATGACTGAAAAGTCTCCTAAGAATCTCCTCCTAGTCTCTGCCTTAGCTCCATCTGAATCCTAAGAGGAGATTCAGCAATTCCCAGAGTCAGAACATAATAAAAATGTTTTAACTATATATATCAGTCACACCTACAGTTCCATTATCTAATAAATCTCCAAATACTAAAAATGTAATTTCAATAAAATCACTGCATCAGCTGCATCCTTACTTTAAAAATATTTGATTTTCTCTCTGCCTGAACTACAACATTTTGAGAGAAGGCACTCTACTGAACACCTGAGAACTGAACTATAGCAACACCTTCCCTTGTACTAAGAATTGTCAGGCATTCCAGGATTAAATCAAGCAACCTCAATCAAAATGCAACAACTGACATCTATGATTCTATATAACAACATCCTTTCCCATTTTTTATCTGATAAAGACAAATATAAGAGAAAGGATCTACTGATATCATTATTTTAATTTCTTTTTTGGACATGGCAACATTCTGTTCTGATTACGAGTAGCTACTGCGCATTACAGACTAACTTCCAAACATCATGTGCACAATCTACCCAGAACCTGGTCACAAGTTCTGGAGGAGAAATGTACCTCGTGATGTTCCTCTCTTTCTGTATTTTTTCTATGTCAGGAGGCAGTGGAGGAGGATAAGGCACATCTTTGTTATACTGAGAAATCTGTCCACACAGGATGATATGGCTGTTCTGATTCATCTGTTTGGGACAGCACAAAGTGAGAACAATTACATTCCTCAGTCTTAGAAACTAAATTTTTCAGAGATGCAATAGATGATATTGCAAAATTTTCACTAGCCACATTCTCTATAAAAGAGTGGGAGAATTGCATGCAATTCAATCTGTGACAACATTCAAATACGTAAATGCAAGGCAATAGTGGAAAAATAACTGCTATACAGCCTAGTGTAATTTTAAAAGGCACTAAACAGAAGGAATATAGGAAATTGTTTTCTTACTGTGGGCCCCCAGGATCAGCACCTGAATTTGATCACTGAAATGGAAAGCCTGCTCTGCTGTATTACAGGCTGGACTCCAGCATGAATTAATTGAAAGCTGGGCATGCAGACACACTGGAGAATGACCAGAGTAAACCGGACAGCTGGAATAATCACCTGACTTATAACTGTATCACTGATGTCTCCACCAACATTGTCAAAGTAAACATCCACACCGCCTGGGCAGAGTTCACGCAGCTGTTTTGCCACATCCCCCTTCTTGTAATTGATAGCAGCATCAAACCCCATTTCTTGGACCAAAATGGAGCACTTCTCATCTGTGCCAGCGATCCCCACCACTCTAGAGCAGCCCTCCAGACGGCCAATCTGCAGGCACACAGTTAAAAAAAACCAAACCAACCAACCAAAAACTCCAAACAGTAAAAACAAATTAGATCGTTTGTCTGCATAAAAGGACCAGCGGAAGAAAGGGGGTATTAAGGGGTGTTACAGTTATTTCCCATTCCACTAAACCCCAGGCAGAAACAACTCCCATCTCATGTGACACTACTGTCTCCTGTCACTCCCTCCTCACAACTACATAAGGGGCAGGTACAATCAGAATTTACCATCTTTTCAAACTCACTGACTGCAGGAGACTATGTTTGTGGAGTCACCAATGACTGCCAGTATTGGAGAACCAAACACAGTAGAAAACTACCATCTGCCAAACACCATAACATAACTAATAAAAGGAAAATAAAAAATTAGACAATAATTGATTTAAATACAATCTTCATAGATTTGCTCATGCATTGTTTCTTTACAACTTCTCCTTATTAGTAGGTCTAAAGTTTGCTTCATCTCTATTTTGTTTGTGTATATATATAAGTATATCTAGAGATATATTTGTAGATATGCACATACACACTACAAACAGGTTCCATAAAGCAGAGGAGGATAAAAGGACTATAAATCTCAAAACACAAAGGATGTCATGGAACACAGCACAAAGGGTTTACCACATTTTTTTACTATTTTCTAATAGAGAAACAAAAGAAAGTCTCTAGTCAATACAACGTTGGAATGCCAGGCTACCACATAAATGTATCATAAATACATGCATATATACCATCTATTTTACTTGTGCTAGCAACAAGTAATCACCACCATCAGTTTTCTCCTCTCCCTATTTCATGAAACTTGAGTTTCATATGTAAAGTCTTTCAGAGCGAGAGTGTGTGCCAAACCTGCGAAACTGGCCCTTCCCATGGCGTTATACCTGCTCATGTTTACAGTGATTTTATCTGTATGTTAAATAACCAGCATGTTTCAGAAGACAAAACTTGGTAACAGAGTATGTTTGCACGCCCTAAGCCTACACCTACCTGGCCGGCCAGAGAGCCGCAGGCACCGGCTGCTCCGCTCACCACCATGGTCTGATTTGCACCCGCAGCCACGTGTCCTTTCTCCCTGATTCCCAACAGGGCCGTCAGTCCCGTGATGCCAGCTGCACCCAGAAAGTAGGAAAGGCGCCCATCTACAAGTTGTGGAACAAGCTACAGAACAGAAATGCATGGTGGAGGTCATTTGTTTCTAAGGCTTTGCTCTTTGATCGCCTGAAGGTAGAAGACTAATTCAGGATATTTACCAGGCAAGGTACAATTGGCAGGGATGAGCTATCTCTAGCTCTAGTCTAATAACAAGTTTGTACAAAAATGTTATGTCCCTGTGGTTTTAGAAAAAGCTCTCAAACAAAGTAACTCACAAAAACTTAAATTATGGAAGTGCTAAAAAGCAGTTGGGAGATAAGAAGTTTCCAGCAACGGTGAACTATCCCTATGCCAGCATAAAGGATAAAAAATGCACCATTTTATCAAATATGGTGATTGCAGATCAGTGGCAGAGAGTCCTAAAGGAAGGAGTTTATTGGGAAGTATAAATTCTCAAACAACAGTAATTTTCTGTTGCAAGAGAACAATCAACACAAATCCCTAGTGCACTGAAACCTCTCCACTTTCAGCTTAAATTGAATACCCTTTCTCATGTGGATATAAAGCCTCATGTAAAAGCTTTTACTAACCTAAGTCAGTAAAATAAGTTAAGTATACCCAAAGCCTTTTATTTCTTACAATTACACTCTCATGAACAAGGAGCTCTATTAGAATTAAAATAATTAAGAGAACTAATTAACTGAAGCAGCTTCAGGGAAATTTATTTTAAAAACCCAACAATTAAAATAATACTGGCCTGTCTGTTAACCAGCAAAGGCATTTACATTTTTATTACGGAAAAAAAAATTGTTACAAATTTTGGCACCTATGGGTTGATCTGCCTTTTGAGAACTGATTGTTTCAATAAGGTATGCTTGTTTTTCACTAAAAAATATTGTCATTAGCAGCTATTTGAGGCGGGGGGGAGGGGGGGGATCGGCAGGGGGGTTTAGGGACAAAAAGGGTTAGGAAAAAACCAGTCACAACCTGGGATTTGCATTTGTATTACCTTTTGTAGCAAGCTTCCATCGAGAATTGCCACTGTCTGCCAGGGCCAAGTGAAGGAAGTTACAAAGTCTCCTTTAGCGAGCTTATCGTGCTTGCTCTCCTCCACAACCCCGATGCCTCCACCGTCAGCAACTTCAGACAGCTGCCAGGGCCGCAGGTAATCTGAGCCCGTGTCCTCGTTCATTCGGCAGCGCTGAAAGACAAGGCTTTAATGAAAGGCTCTGTGGAACACCACTTGCTTATCGGCTCAAATGGAGAGCGGGATGAACATGTGGTTAGAACTTCAAACACAAAGAGCTACTCAAAAATCTCTCAACAAGCCCCAAGTGTTCATAACTTTTTCCTAGCTCCCTCATTCCCCTCGTTTACACAGTAACAAAAGGAAGATGGACCATCCTGATCTCCTCCAGCATTGTTACCAAAGCCAACACATTCTACAGACATTGGCTCAAAGGCACCAGTGCAACTGACGATGGCTGGCTCGGGTCTGATGAGAATCCTACAAACGCCATTCCTTAACTGAAGGAATCCTAGACATGCAGGCTTAAAAAAAAAATGCCCACAAGTCATTTAGCCCATGCCTGTGCATTGAAATATATGTAGACCATCTCTGACAGAGACCTGTTTAATGAAATACCTCGAAATGCAACATATTTTCTTTGCAGCTCCCCCTGTAGCCACAGTTAGTATTTCAGGATTCCTAAACTCTTCCTTAATTCCGAAGCTAAATGTACTTTCCCAGTACTTTTACTGTTTCTTTCCTAGTGTTGCCATCTATGGAGGGAATAAATGATGGGAATTCCCTTTACAGCAAACTTTTACAGACTGTATCTTTCTGGTTCTTCTTCTACCTTCACTTCCCTTTCAACCCACAACTCTCCCAACCACATGATTTCTGTAATTTTGCATGACTGGGGAAAAAAAAAAAAAAAAAAATATATATATATATATAAAACGGCCAAGTTCAGAAAAAACCTGATACAAACAAACCCGTAATGGCATACCAGGGCTCACAGTTTCTTCCTGGTCCTATAAAGTCATATTCCTATATATATCCCAGGCATATTAATGCCAAATTCCTTCCCAATATAACTCCATCAGAATGAATACAATTATTAAATCGTACTAGACATACATTTGTTCTGTAATTGGTAACTTTGGTGTTAAACATCATGACAGGTACAGAGTTGAAGGTACTTTAAAAAACAAATTCTGGCTGAACTCTAAGTCCATCACCTACCATGTAGGGGTCCACTGAGAGATAGAGGGTTTTAACACGCACTTGTCCCTCTTGGACTGTATCTGCTATTGTACTTTGCTCCAGTCGGAAGTTTTCAGCCACCGGCACTCCATTCTTACCTACAGTTATTTTAAAATTAAACAAATAAATGAATCAATATAGAGCTTCCCTTAATCAATATGGGAAGGCCTTTTTTTAAGGAATTCCTTTTCAGAATAAATTAGGTTATATATTTACTCAGGTATAAAACCACCAACCAACTACTCTCACCTTTCTGCCTCTTCTCCCTCAAGTAAGACTGAGGGAATACAGACCACAGCCACTGCACATGCACATGCTGCAAGGGCACCCCTTCACAGAGACTTCCTTACATTAAAGCTTCTCAGAAATACCAATAAAACTGCGGCAAGAACCCCAGAACTGGAGGCTTCATCCTCACGTTGGTACCACATGCAGCAGATCAGACAGACAACTGGAACCACTAGCACCGACACAGCCAGACAGCCTTGCATATTTTAAGTCAGAGTGACTGCACAACTACAGCAGGCTCCTGCTGTAACATCTCAAAGACTTAATTGCAGGTCACGCAATAGTTCTTAACTCTTAAAACTACTTTAGCATTAAGCAGCATACAATACTCCCTCCAAAACTTACTGTCTTCTACACCAGATGATTAATGAACTCACTATTCAAAATACTGTGCTGATATCCACAACGAGGCAAATGTATAAGAAAGAAAGGAAACAAAACCTCAACAGTGTAAATTTAAAAAACAAACCTTTTTAAACATGAGAGGAATAAAAGATTCAATATCTACTACAAGGAAACAAACATTAATATTAACAAAATATTTTAGACATCTCTTATAATGCAAAAAGAACAAATGTTAGAAAAAGTCATGTTCACTAATCTTTCTCCCCTTTCAGCCCCTGCACTTAGTTTTCTCATATATTATGTGTTAACCCTTTTTTCCCACCCAAGAGTTTAGAAATCTGCATACACAGACTAAACAAATGCACTTTGAATATATTATATATTCAATAGAAATGTATTAATATTAATAAAATTTAGCTATATTAATAAATGTAGAAAAAATTATTATAAATAAATTTGTATTAATAGAAATTAATACATTTATATATAAATAAATGCACTTTCAATAAACTTTATTGCTGCATGCAATATTAAGATATATAAGTGTCAATATTTCAAGTTAGTGTCTGTTTCTACCCTCACCATTTTGGAGCATTAGGCAATCAGAACAAACACATTGCTTCTTTAGTGGAGAGAAATACATACCAGGCCGTGAATTCAGCACTACTCTTTGTATAATCATCTCTGCTTTTGCAGCAATTTCACACTGGATTTCTACAAAAGAAAATGTTGTTTGAAGGTCCGAACTATAAATTTTCTTGAAAAAAGAATATGGGGCAAAGCACTCAGTAATTTGGAAACTAGGGATGAAATACAGACCTCACCAACTTCAGCGTCCATGCCCAAGGAAGATAAAAAGAATCACATAAACCAACCTCAAGCATAAAATAAACAAATGTGTGAATATGGAGTTCCTCTGTTTATCTTATTGAAGCCCTGATTTTATACAATGTCACAGTAGCACCTACTGGAAAGATGGCAAATTGTAATGTACCATGCTCCCTCTCCAGGCAGTGGGAGACGTGTTTGATTTGCTTTCCTGTGCTGACTGAGAACACCCTGTTCTCACCCAAAAGACACAGAGGCAGCTTTGCACACAAAGTCAGGTGCCACTCAATAAAAGGCAGCCAGGCACACCAGAATAGCAGTCTGCAGGTACCTGATAAAAAGATACTGTTGTGTAAGATGTTTTGTAAGAAAAAGCAATTCTTTCTATTAGCATCTCTATTAGAGATGAGAAAGAATGAGATCATCACTTAATCTCTTCTACAGAAAAATTCCTCACTGAATTTCAACAGTTTAAAAGAGGACTGTAAATCTGTGATTTTGCACCTGTGAGACTCAAAGTTAGAGGAAATTAACCTGATAAAAAACCCATGTTCTTACATGCTTTCAGATCTAATACAAAATAAAAATGTTACTACTGTTTTCAGCTGACAGCCATAAATAACCAACCTCCACATGAACAAAGGACATTAAGGAATGAAACATGATAGCTGACATCTTTGTCATAATGTTTATTTTGCTGACAATAACAGCACATCGGAGCAAATCTAAAAGATGAGCCTAGAAAGAGTACATCATCACCACTTATCCACCATCTTTATTCTTTGAACATTGCAAAATACAGAACCTTCTGTCTGTACTGCTACAGTGCTTACATAACAGCACTCACAAACCATCAAAAACTATAGTCTGGAATGCTGAAAAACATAATTTAAAAGTTATTAGGAGAAAAGGCACACATCCCTGGCCATCCCTCCCCTCTAAAACACACAGCTGACTCAAAAGACAGTATCTTGTTAAAGAAACACAACAAGGTTTAATATTTTATTATGTTTGCACTTGAAAAGCTACTTATTTTGGAAAAGTTACCCAAAAGTTGATTTCTTTCCAGTATTTCAACACCTAAAGATGCTACAAGATAAGCTACAAGGAATGAATCTCAAATGTGTCTTTAGAGCATCACATAATTGAAAAATAAGTGACCTGCAGAGTTCTTTGGACAGAACAATGTAGAACAACAGTCCAAAACTGGAAAAAGGAAAAAAACCCCACACTTCAATGAAATTACTAGTTACTGTTTATAAACAAAAACGAGCATTGAAAATTAAGGACTTTACAATTAAAAAGCAAAATAAAAATCCATCTTTATACCCACACAGCTGATACAATCTCTAAAACATAAATAATGTCAAATCCTGAGAGGAAGGACGGCCTAAGATAAACTTTGGCAGATGTTAGGTTCAACACCATACTCGGCTATAGACTTCCTGTGTGATCACAGGCACATCACTCTGTATTTGTTTTACAGAATATTTTTCAGAACAAAACTCCAAATTCTTCCTGATAACATCTGCCCAACAAAATCACATTCAAGTCATACAGCTGTTATCCCCAGACCAATTGATTTAGCATCTGAGAATTTCTAATACAATGAGCATTTTATAAACTGTCAGATGTGTCCAGTGCAGTTTAAAAAGACAAGCCTACTCTAGTAAATGATTTGTACACATTCACAGCTCGGCCAAAGTTTATAACCACTAACCAAACTGCTCTGTACAGAAATAATGAGTTAAGAATGCAGTGAATATAAACCAACAGCATCTGGCAGCTCACATGAAATCTGGGCAAATCACTCCTCCATGTATACTATCCTTATCCACGGCTGAGGGTTTGATCCTCTGTTTATAAACCACACAGAGGAGGCAGAATTGCTGCACAGCTCATGCCTTACAGAGTAGTCCACTGTCAAAACTGCTGACTCAATTTTTCTTAGCCTGAAACTAAACATGTGTATTATGCAAACACAAAAGCCCAAACTGAAAAAGAGAGGATGAAGATAATTTTTATTGTGACTAACATACTCCTGAAATATCTGCTTTCTATGATTGTTTCTTTATAAAGAAAAAAACCCAAAGATATTAACATACTAAGAGGAAGACAAAGCAATAAAGAGCAGCATAGAAAGATGCGAGTAGAAAAATTATCCAATGTAAGTTTAAACTACTTCTTTGAATGCCTGACATTTTGAAGGAACAAAACCACAGTTTATTTCCCAGTTTGTTTCCACAGCTTTTGTTTGAGGAGCCTGTGTACTGATTCAATTTGAAGATCTTCCAAAAACTGTGAGTGGGCGGACAAAAAGTGAAACTGGCAACTGAATTGTCACTCATTCTATGACAGCTGCCACAGCAAATACAACACCGCAGATGGACATTTACTTCTAAATAGGACTGTACCTACAGTGGAAGTTGGCAACACCATAACACAAGCAAATGGTCACAGTAACACCATAACACAGTAAGAATCAAACCTTCCTCACATTACAAACAATACAAAAGTGACTAAATAAAATAAGTAGAGGCACCATCTTTAGCGCTGTAAAGTGAGGAAAGCTTTTGGAAAAAGAGAACAGATTTTTTTTTAAAGTGAAATAAAGGGGATTTGTATCATGTACACTATTCTTTTCAATACGTGCACAGGGCCAGTGTGCAGGATGCTTTTGACTATTTTTTTAAAAGGCAACACAAAGCAACACACATCAATTTTTTTTCAGCTTTTCCAAACAAAAATAATCTGAGTTGGCTTTAGTCTTTAAATCAAATAGAGACAAAATTCCAAGTTTTAACATCATTGTTCCATGTCAATCACCTGATCTACCCCATGAGTACATCAGGAGCATTAAGCAGCACAACAGTAGCCTCTTCAGAGGAGTCTCAAGTATGTTTTAGTCCAGTTTTACTCTTATCTCTTTCTCCCCGTGCCTTTCTTTCCCCATTGTTTGAGACACATGACAACTCCTTTCAAAAATGTTAAACCAATTCCTCAGTGCTAAAATGCTCCAGTTTGTCTGCCCTGGGCTTGGTTCCCAGAACTTCTTGTTTCTGAGACTGAGACTGCCTGTAAGGCAGTTTTCATTTCCATATACTCTTGCCAAAACGAGTCACCTGCTTCCAAGTCATTAAAGCCCACGCCAGACGCAGTCTAGTTAAAAAACAAAAGGAAGAGCAGGTAGTCCTGTATCAGGTCCAGGCAGCAGAGAGGAAGAAGGCAGGCAATCTAAACACAGAGAACAAGATTTGGAAGTCTTCTGAAACTGTGATGTCAAAATGGCTGGAGCAAGTATCCTCAAAGGAAACTCAAGGAAAAAAAATTTCAAGACTGACTCTGAATGAGGAACATACAGGAAGGAAAGATAGGAAGAAATGGGACTAGGAATCAATAAGAACAGAGAAACATGGCAAGAATAGCAACTTAATGGCCAGTAAAGCAGGGAAGAGCGAAACAGAATGGGGAGAGAGAACTGAGGAAAATGGGAACGATGAATGAGACAACCAAGCAAACTGAGATGGGAATGACTGGTGAAAAAAAAAGAAGAGACAGCTGTAACTGGCAAGGTGAGGTAAATGGAAATGGAAAAGCAAATGTAATGGATTAAGCACCAAAGTTTCCATCAGCTCCACTAAGAAGCTCTACATTTGATAAACGTTAATTAATGGCAAGCCAGAATCAATACTGACTGTCATGAATGGAGAAAAATGCAAGCCATAAAAAGCTAAGTACTTTCATGAACTGAACCAATAAACTTAGATTTCCTAATGTTCCATGTCTCATCAATGAATTCTCTGATGAGAAGTTCCTCCCACAGTATTTTCTTCATGTGGATTTTCTGACACACTGTAAGAGTTGAGGGCAGGCTCCAGTCTTTCCTCCAAGGAAGCAGCAGATGAAAAAGACAGTGACAATAGTTGTAGGATCTTGATCCAGCCATCTCTTTTTTTATATTCCTAAGAAGCCTAATGTCTTTCAGCTTTTTATCAGATTTCATACAATAGCACTGTATAAATTTCACTTTTTCAGATTTAGATGTCAAAAAATATCTAAAAACTTTTAGGTACCACATCTTAGACTTTTTCTTTTTTTAATAAATCGTGGCATTATATTGGAGTTGATGAAAACGGCTTAAAATACCATATATGTATATGGTACACATACATAAGGCCTATTTCTTCATAGCAGAATTTCACATAAGGAATGCAGATTGCTCCCAGGAGGGCAGGAGCATCACCCGATGGGGTTTTTGAGAAGTCTATGATGCAGTTTGCAGGCTCCCACGTGAGAGCCATCTCAGAGAGCCTACTGACTATCCACTTTCCCAGGTATGCACAAAGACCAAGGTAGAAAGCAGTGCTGCCAGAGGCAGAAGAGCCTCTGCAGAGAGCCTTGCACACGGGTCGTTACCAGTTTAGGAAACTGCAGACACACCAGCCCAGGCGAGAGAACCCCAGAGAGGCAGAGGCAGCGCAGGGCGTTCAGTCCTCCGGGGCTGCAGTGGGCTTCGCTCCCCTCCTTCGGGATGCCTCCACCGCCCCGCCCCGCCCCGCGCCGCGCTTTGATCAGGAGGCTCAGTAAAGCTCGATTCGAGCTCCCGTTCCAGGGATTGGGCAATGCCAACAGTCTCTTCCAACCTCTTCCACACCTGTGCCCCCGCCTGACCTGCAGCGAGGACGCGCTAATCCCCGAGGATACGACTCCTGGGAAGGAGAGTACCAGCTCTAACAAGCACCCCCCAAGGCCGAGCCCCGGGCCGCCCCCGGCACCGCTGCATCCCCTCAGACCCCGAAGCTCCCGCTCACCTTGAGCCGGCCCCGACCGGCCCCGACCGCCCCCGACAACACTCAACTCAACCCCGCCCCGGCCCCGCGCGCACGCGCGCGGCCCTTAAACAGGAAAACTCTGGGGGACCCCATCCTTAAAGCGGCGATGCCCCGAGCCCGACCGCGGTGGCTTGAGGGGCTGTGGGCGGGATGCTGGTGCGGCGATGGCGGAACATCCCCTGACTCGCATAACCACACAAAGTCCTTACGGTTGGAAAAGGCCTCCAAGACCAGCGACCCCAACCTTTCACTGAACACCATGCTGTCAACTAGACGTGGCACTAAGTGCTTCATACAGTCCCTAGAACACCACCAGGGAATGGCAGCTCCACACCTTCCCTAGGCAGCCAGATTCCGGTTAATGCTTAATAACTCACTCAGTGAAGAAATTCTTTGTAATGTCCAACCCGACCCTCCTCTGGCACAGCTTGAGACCATTTCCTCTTGTCCTGTCGCTGGCTGCCTGGGAGAGCAACCCTCACCCGNCCTCAATGTCTTTTTTTTGTCGTGACGGGCCCAAAACCGGGCCCGTCAGCACAGCTCAAGGTGTGGCCTCAGCAGTGCTGAGTACAGGGGTACCATCACTGCCCTGGCCCTGCTGGCCACACTATTGCTGACACAGGCCAGGATGCCTTTGGCTTCCCTGGCCACCTGGGCACACACTGGCTGATGTTCATTCTGTTGTCAACCAGCATCCCCAGGTCCTTTTCCTCCAGGCAGCGTTCAGCCACTCTTCCCCAGGCCTGTAGTGCTGCATGGAGTTGTTGTAACCCAAGTGCGGGATTTGGCACTTGGCCTTGTTAAACTGAGGCACTGGGAGAAGGCATTTAGTTTATGAGGGCACATTTTCTTTGTGTAACACTGGGAGATGTTTGATCCTCGCTTGTTCCAGTGGGTGAGATTTTGTTCATTGCTGCACTACGGGGCTGTTTTATAGGCATTCCTAATATTCCAGAAAAGTTGCTGTTGTGTGCAATGTAATGTATTTAATATGTATATGCTGTTTCTGTGCTTGAATACAAATGAATATTTCTTTTTCATTAAAAAACATGTAGCAAGAGCCTGAGCTTTCCTGGGATGAGGCTTAGGTCCTGGTACTGCCTGACATGATTACTCTGCCTACTCGCCCTCTGTTGTAGTGACTCACTGTGCTGTAAGGACAAACAGGTCTGTGAAGTGGCCACTGAGTTGGTGGCAACTACTGTGGAGCTTGAAATGACTTCTTCAGCCTGGAAAAACTCTTCCAGACTGATGATTCTGATGTACTCTGCCTCTCACGTAAGGGTAGGCAAAGCCTTTCTATTGTAGCTTGACCCATAGCACTGTAATGTACGTTTAAGTGAATGATTTATATTTGTGCCACCATAATATACAAAACTTTGATTTTCACATTAGTTGAAATAACATCATTGGAATCGGAATGGTCTAGAGGGGGAAAAAATGAAGTACCTTAATAAGGGGATTTATACCTCATATGTTTTTTCCCCAACTTGTATCAGCTGATCTCTTGACAAGTGCACTTAGTCAGTGTAATGCACTGAAAACAAGTCTTCAGGGTTGAAATCGTCTTCGGAGTTTCAAATGGGCACATCTTGTGCGTAGGAGGCCTGCGTTCAGATGAATGAGCACTGACTTGCCTCCTACTTGTGCAAGAAAAGAGCAGCACAATTATGAAAATAATTATTTCAGAAAACAATGTCACAGGTCACTACATGAGCAAATAGGAAAATATTATGAAATGTATTACTGGAGAGCTTCCTGTTCATTTAGAAGTTGTGTATCTCAATGATTAGTAATAATTGAAAGGGAAGTGGGGAAAGAGAAAAGATATGTTGTATATCGGCACATGTACATATATTTTTTACCCCTGTATTATATAATATAATGACAATACAACTTCTGGTGTGTGATAAAATCACAAAAAACTCCCCAAGACCCTTAACCCAAACACATTAAATAGTATTTCAAAATCTCTGTACAACCCCACTTGCCTGGTGCAGGGTGACTGTGTTTCCTCTGCAAACAAGGTTATCCTGGGAGATAGTTGCAGCAATCATCTGTAGTTTGTTGTTTAACCTTTATGGTCATGCACACCCCCCACCCCACCTTGTCTTTTTTGGTAAGTACTTGTTAAGTGAAGCTGTTGTAAAATAAACTCAGGTGTGAATTTAAAGTGCAGTAGCTATTCTGCACTGACTTGCCTTGTGGATACCTTTTCTACTCTAAAAACGCTTTTTTGTGGTTTAGCTTGCTTCACCTCAGACTGAACTAAACCACACAAAGCCACCCCACATGTGAAATAAAACTGTCTACACAAGCAGGCCATTGTGGAATGATTGTTACAGAACAGATATTAAGAACTGCTACCACTTATAAACAAGTCTAAATCAACATCGATGTCATCATTTTAAAGTCAGTCAGAGATGGGGTAGAGATGATATGGAGGATGTGTTTGAGCTGGAAGATGGTTGTGGTCATGGACAACAAGCCATTGCTACCTACCCAAATAGGGAATGTCATTCAATGGAGCCTTACCTCACTGAACCTCAGTTCAGGATACCTCAAGGTATCCTCTGACCAACTTCAGGCAAATTTGAGAAAGCAGAAACATTTCTTGACCACATTGTGGGATAAAAAAATTCCGATTTGATCCTTTTAGAAGAAAGAGGGAGAAAAAAAGAGGCTCATGGATAAGAAGTCATTAGCTCCCAAAATCACGTGTAAGCTTGGACAAAGTGTGAAAGTGAAACAGCTGTCATGTTAAGAGTGGTTAAAATCATATAGCCACCAATTTCAGTGAAGCCAAAACCAATAGTTGAAATAAAATTCAAAAATCAAGGTCTGGAGGCTTCCTTTTTTTCCCCCTCCTTTAAAATTAACTGATGTCTAACTGACTCCAAATTACCTTTTGGTCCTGTTTACCTGCTCTTAATATAGAAGCAACAAACTTACATATTCTGCCTACACTGTGAGGCTTAGATTTTTTTAAAGTACAAAGTAATCCAAATTTGAAGATTTGCTGGGCTCATGGGTCATATTCAGAAATATATACCATGATAATTCACCTTTTACACATTGCCACATTCATGGGTAGCTCACTCTTGGCAGATACGTGCCTTTTCTTTATTATTTTTAAAGAATGTCACTATCATAAGTAGTCTTTAAATCTGTCTAGATGAATAATACAGATGTTGCTTGTGTAACTGAAGTGCAGGTGTGTTTTGGCGATGAAAATTCTCTGGGTATGCATGAGCTCGAAGTGATGGCAGACTCTTTAGCCTGTATGTATAGGGAGCAAAGTGCTCTATGAGGTCTCTCAATAAATATCCTTCACGGAATCTGTGAAGAGAAATGCTCAGTTAGATTACTCAAATCCAGCACAATTTACATCTTTATTTTTGATGTAGTATGTCTCTTATATGATCGGAAAGTAAGATGTCATTTTCTGCTGTAGGGAAGCATTTTTCTTAGAGTACAGAAAGAGAAACATTTTTAATCTATTCTTCAGAGAAGTGAGGTATCCTGAGAAAAGGTGTGTTTCTCCACTGAAAAAGAGGCCTTGTGGAAGAACTTGGTGAACCCCGTGTTCTTGAGTAACAAAACCCTCTTGGGTTTGCTTATCCTACAAATTCTAAGGAACTGTTTCAGGCTGCAGCGGGAAAAAATATTGCAAAGTCATCTCTAGTAGATTTGATGTTTCTGGTTTTCTAAACTATTCGTTTACTAGTCTTCAGTTAAGTTTCTTGCCCTTGTTGCTGAGCCAGGAGACCACATAATGAGAAACCTCCCTTGTTCACTCGATGCAATGTTGGCCAACAGCATGAAGTGCTGTTGAGTGTAATTTGAGCTAATCCACATATGTTTGCATGAAATATCTTAGGAGTTTGCAGATGATTTGTTCTGGCAGCTAAGCTGTGGATGCAGCCGCTTCAGCAGAGGACAGTAACACCTTAGGTCATTACAGCCGTTGGCAGTGACTCTTTGAATCAGCAAAAGTGATGCAATATATGAATAGAACAATTTTAGCTTGAGAGAGCTGCTGAGGTTGAACTGAGCTATTCATCTGACTTCATTTCAGAGTGACATTCTGTGCTGTGGAGCCAGTTTAAAGGTGATTTGTGAGCAGCTCAACTCCCGGTTGGCTGAAGATGTTAGAAAGGGTAGACAGCTGTGGAAAGCAAGTAATCATCCAACTCAAGTCATGCCATCCACTTCTGAGTTGATTCTGCTTTTGCAATTTTTATTCATGCAGGTCTTCTTTTTTAAAAAGAAACAAACCCCACAATGTATCCCTTATGGAATGAGCATTAGCTTGAGGCAGGGATATTTGTGGGAAAGTTTTGCAGGTGACACTAACCTGTCGTGTGAGACTAACACCTTCTGATGCTAATTGCTGCCAAATCACAAAGTGGGCTTCGTCTGTACAGCTAAGTATACAGATAATAAACAATTGCTACTTTTAATGGTAACTTTTTTTTCTGATGTTGCATGCTTGGTAATGTCTCGACCCATCTTTCTTTGTCATCATTTCAAAACCTTCATCTGGGTTCTGACAGGCCAAAGGGCATAGGTAGGATTTGGATTTGCTCTGTTGTTAACAATTTTTGTGATGGTAAGGAAGCTTTGCTCTATAAACATACTTTGCAGTCAAAACTACTACTTTTGTTATAGATTTACACACAAGACTATCTGTAGGACACATCTTGGAGAATCACATTCATTTTAAGTTAAAAAACTTCTTTTGTAAATAAAGAAAAACATAATATGACAATAACATACCTTGATATGTGATTTCTGTAAGGAAAGCACAGGCTCAAAAGTTTTTCCCATAAATGTTGGGTCTGATCTTTAACCATTTGGTATTTTATAAAACCATCTAATACCATAAAAAGTGAGCCAAATATGTTATCAGTTTAATCTGATACTAATTATTACTGTTTGATCATCATAAAATTTTATTCATGATTTTGGTTCCTTATCTGTCTGTGCCTTTTCTTCATCCTTAAGAGAAGAAACAAAATACTGAAATACTCGCGTCAGAAAATGATCTCCCTGTTGTCTTTATTTTGTTAGTGACAGTTTCTTAAATCCATTTTGGTATAACTACTTATTTAATGTTTATAAATGACCTAAGCATATTGTAGAAGAAAATTATCTTGTTGCTGTGCAGTATCGTGTCAGGATCACATCTTTCATTTTCTACTGTAGAACACTTGGGGAAATTAAGAACTTCTATTTTAGAACCACACTGCTAGATAAGCATCCTGTGTCTGTGTAGGAGGTTTCTTCATTTA
This sequence comes from Oreocharis arfaki, assembly GCA_013398015.1. Taxonomy (NCBI): domain Eukaryota; kingdom Metazoa; phylum Chordata; class Aves; order Passeriformes; family Paramythiidae; genus Oreocharis; species Oreocharis arfaki. The sequence goes on from VZRR01005314.1 coordinate 96,123, forward strand.
TTGCCTTGTGTGCCATTTCCATTTCGAGTTTTCTCCCAGTTACACATCAAAAAAAAAAGTTCTACTAGTACTCTTTCCAAAATCTGTAACCAGTGAAGTATTAATATAAGTATGGTTTTTCTGTCATGCTATAAGATTCAAATGTCTGTTTCACAACAAAAAGACCTTTAATTTTCCCAATGTAATATAAAGTATCACCAGTGCAAAGTTAAAATTAAAATGTCATTGTTACAGCCTGTAGTTGTTGTATATGCTTTGTAGGGCAAAATTGTAATTCGAAACAGGAAAGATGGAAGGGTTTTTACACGAAGAATACTGATAACCTTGGAAGCATTTCTTCTTACTGCTGGCTTTCCCAGTTTGTCTACAATGTACTGCGAGATTTGAAAAAAACTTACTAAATTCACATTATCCCTTATTTTCATTTGTTTCACAACTTATGTGCATGGAAATTTACAACATTTAGGGAAAAGGAAACTAAATTTTTCATTTAGACGGAACTGAGATTGTTGTAAACTAAGATGCATTATGGGAGATTCCAAGAAACTAGACCATCCTGAAAAAAGTGGTGAAGGAAGAAATGTGGTCACAAAAGCTCAAATGACTTATTCAGAACTTAAAATGATCCTTGTACAATCAAACTTGAACTGTGCTAAGATATGTTTCTTTAGTTTAAAATTGCTGGCAGCAAATGGTCAAGACAAGTGTTTCTGTCTGAATCAAGGACAGAAAACATATGAGCACCATTTGTTGAAAATGCTACTGATTGGTGCATCAGAGCAAGAGGCAGCAGTGGGTGACAGACTGTGCTACATACTGAAATCCTAATATTAATAGAATACTTCACAGTATTTCTATTCTTCTTCATAACTGAAATTCAAATTCATTGGAAAACTGCTCTGTATTTTTAATTAATGCACCCTAATGCCAGAGGAAAGAATGCTAATGGCTTACAGAAGCACTAAAAGAAATGGGTCTTCTAGAAGCAGAAAAAAATTGTTCGTCTGAGGGATGTGTATGGGGCTGTGGGAAGTCATACACCGTATATGTAGTGTAGCTTCCTTGTGAGACCCCTTGGTACGCTAATCCTTGATCAAATAGAATTGAAAAATCCATGTTGTGGGTTTCAACCTCACTATGGAAAAACACATTTGGGATGTAGATAAAGATGAAAGCTGATGAAAGGAGAATAAAGGTAGGTGTAAACAAGGAGGAAAATGAATGAGGAGGAAGCTGCTTCTGAAGGAACTTTTCTTGCACTAGCATCATGTTTCTGCAGTGCTATTTCTGAAAAGCAAGTACTGATTTGTCAAAGAGGGCTATGTAGATTTGCAAAGTCTCAAGATAACCAAAGGCATATTTTTGGAGCTTTGAGTAGGGCTTGTTTTGGAGCTGCTGGATATTAGTAGAAAGCTTCTCATCCATTCCGCATGTGAATGTGCTGGAAATTTACAGCACTTGGTTGTTATCAGTCAATCATTAATGACTATGATATCAGTAAATCAGCTGTTGTATTCCCCTGGCCTGGAAATGGGCATTTGCAGAGACATTCAGCTGTTTCCTCTAAGGAAAAGAAGAGGGATCAGTAAGCACAACTGGCTTGGATGGAATTAATGGTGCCAGTTACTGTATTCTAGGAGAATACAGTACTTGCCCTTATTATCATGGGTGATAAAGTGTTTTATTGAACATGTGAAACTTAGACAACAACTGTTCTGACTCTGCTAAACAGCTGCAGGATAGCTGTGAGGGCTGCCTTTTGGAGGGTGATTAAAAACTGGTAACCGGAAGGGCTGAAGCAGCTCAGCCATACTGGCTTTAGATTCTAACTGCATGCTGCGTCCTACCCAGAACAGCTGCTAGGCAGCAAAGAGGCTTTCTGCCATTTCTGAATGATAGTCTCTCAAGGCTTTTTGGGGATATTGTTTGTATATCTACTGAGGAAATGAGAGCTTGTTTGGATGCCCTTCTTTCTGGTTTTTTGTGCAGCTTTCTGTGATGTGCCATGCAAGATAGTACTAACAGTACACACCTCTAGGTCACTTAATGGCTACTGGCTTTGCAAACACTGCAAATCACATTATTTTTAAATATAATTGTGGATGCTAATTGACATGAATAAATAGGCTGTATCTTAGTTCTGGCAAAAATGTTGGCTATTTTAATTACAGCAATACATGACTGGTTGGAGATACCAGGTCTACAAATCAAGGAGCTTGTGTTAGGTGAACTTGTCCAAGTGACCTCGTGACACTATTTCTACAAATAGTCTTTTGTCAGAGTTTCCGGCACTAAAATTCAGAGGCTGAAATGACCTGCCAGAATTTTGTTTGGATGTCAGAGGAATGAAGTCTGGATGCTGTTCTCTGGAACAAACTGAAAGAATTGTTGCTGAGGGTCTGCTGGCGATGTTTGAATGACAGCTGATGACTCGGAGACTGAAGTGCCTGCAGTAGGAGAGAGTTACAATTTTTAATAAAAATACTCTCCAAAAACATATTCCTGTTAAACTCCATTATCTAATTTTTTATGTCCATGTTGATTTCTCTGTGCTTCCTGCACAGAGGAAGGAGAGCTCCACCCTGCAATTAGAAAATCATCTTTCATAATGGATTGTGACAGTGTTTTGTTGTTATGAAGTTCTCTTTCTTGTCCTCTGTGTTGCTTTGAACTTCTGATGTCTTCTGCTCCTCAGCCAAGAGGAGCATCTCCCCCCTACATCTTTCAAGAGCTTCCACTAAGCTTTCACCAAAAGGAAGAAAACCCCAAACATCCAACTGTTATAGTCAACTGAACTGAACAGCAGCAACATTTGTTTTCTTAGTGGTACAGATGTTAAGAATGATGATTGTATAACTTGATAACTTTTCTTACTATTCGTAGTTTCAAGATAAGAAGATGTTTGAGGGTTGTCTGTGTGGTCGGTGTTATGTGTGGTTTTTTTGGGAAGGGTTCTTTTGGTTTTTTTCTTAGTTGTGCAGTATTTTTCCCCTGCAGTTTTTGGATGCAAATTTCCTGAACCACTTCCCAATCTTAAGAAACTCTAGAAGTGATAAGTTTTCTCCATCTTTTCAGGGATGCACGTTGATATGTGAAACCCAATGTCATGAGTCTATGGTGATTGCTACTGGACAGTGGATTTGCTACTCCCTGCCTTGAGCATGGTGGATTTCTGCTGTTTCTAATTAGTAGCACCACAAAGACAACATATTCGGAGCATTTCTTGTGGGGAAGAGATTCTGCTGAGAACAAAATAGTGATTGCTTTTTTTATTGCTCGAGGCAGCAGTGATATTGGAGGATGGCTCTCTCACGCATACAAGGAAAGAGTAAAGAAACTAACTTACAAGTACCTATAAACAGACACTATGGTAAATCCAGCAGAGACAGAATACTCAAGCTTGGTATTTGAGTTCTTTCTCCATGGTTGCCTACAAGGATCATGTGTATTCCTGTCTCTTCTACAGTAGACCTTGGTTACATTAACCTCCTCCAGACATTATCCTTTGCTTTCTCAGTCCACTGTGGCTTCAAGGAGCTGGAGAAATCTCTGCAGGAGCCGGGGGTGGGGGGGGTTAGATGAGGGAGGAGCATGCATTTTAAGGGAGGAAAGATCCTCCTTAGTATGTAGGAGGGGAGGGTTTTGAGAGTACTTGCAAAATGCCCGAGATGCATTGATAAAAATCTTCCTTGCTTCCTGTTGGAATTGCTGCATTCTCTTCAGGCTGGCAGCTCCATGGCAGCCGTGAAGGTGTGTGTTTCTGCTGGCTAACAGAAAAACATTCCTAACGCTCATATGCTCAGTGGACCATATACATAATATAAATGCATCCATATTTGGGAAGCATTCCTGCCTTGGAATACCACATTCCAGGTAGGACTGTTGGTATGAAATTATGTCTTATGCCCTATGTAGAAATGTAAAAAAAATTGTTGTAGATTGTACTACAAGTACAAGCCTTTTAAGGTTCCCATTGACAAGAAAAAAAAAACTGTAAAGTTTCTATTGAAAAAGGATAAAGGGAGGAAAAAAGAACAAACTCCATAATGAGATTTGTACTAATAAACATAAAGAGAGTAACTGAATTATTTTTCCATATAATGGAATATGCTGTGTACTTTATACGAGAAAAAAGGAATATTCTGAGATCAAAGAGATAAACAGACCAACTGGTTGGGATTGGTCACAACTTGGTATTGAAAGGAATCTTGGAGAACTGCCAAAATACTACTGGAGTCCAGGCATGAAAATCAGTATGATGCAACTTGCTCATGAATCTAAGAATAAAAACTGCACAGCAATTCACCAAAAACTCTACAGTGTAATGGTGATGACAGGAAAAGCTCTGCAGCCTGGCTTGCACCAATGCAAACTGCCAGCTCAGGCGAGCATGGAGTGACAGTAAAGAAGGATTAAGGAGGAGAGGGACAGATAAGGTCATCAAGGTGTGTAATTATGTGGTATAGATTATCCTCTATATTTGGTACATGGCTGTCACATATGTTTTATTTGTACATGTTGGTGTTTCCCACTGTGGTTTATGTTCCCTTGCTGTTCTATAATTTATTTATGTGATGGAATAGAGATGAATCCTCATGAGAGAGCACCATGGGCTACCGGTGGAAGCTGGTGTTAGCATGTGCTCGCTTTTTGATTCCCCCGCTGCCCCTAGATTTATGCAGCATATGTTTCAATTTAATTGCAATAGTTCTGAGTAATTGTCACTAAAACCTGTTTGGGCTGAAAGCTACTTGAATGACTTGAGTGTCAAATGATTTGAAATGGGCTTTGAGATTGCTGCTTGTCATATATTAGCTGCTGAAGCTCAGAAGAAATTCCTAGTTGATGTTCGCTGTAAGAGATGACTTTAAGGATGCTCTTCTACATATGCACATACATACATAGATACATGTATCTTGTACATGTAAATAATACATAACAGAAATACTCCAGAATCCTGCAAATATTCCAGAATCCTGCAAATATTTATACACAATGCACCATTAATTATGACTAGTTTCTTGATGTCAATGGCATGAATCTTATTTTTATATTATTAATAAGCCTATTGATTGAATTCATTAACTTCTGCATGCTTCAATAAGAAATTGGTCTACTCAGAGTAATAAAAGAACAGCCTAGATAATTGTCTGTAATTCTAATTCCTAGTAAATAACATTAATGTTGTATGAAGACAGAAAATTATTACAGCTTATTGTTTCAAATTCCAGTCTTTATTTCTGTTATTACACTAAATTTAACCAAGCTGTGACTATTACTTTGCAGTACATGCTGTCGGTATGTCTTTTCTTGTGCATTTGTTGTTGTTAGGACTCTGAGTGCTTCTAGGTGGTTTCTCTATCTGTGCTTGAAGCCAGCCTAAAGAAAGCACAGCTGGTTATCTTGGGAACGGAGAGACAGAAGAAGCTTTAGTGGAAGTCACCTGCCAAAACAAGCCTCCTGGGCAGGGGGCTTCTGCCACATTTTCTTGGGGGCTGCTTTAAGCTGAGGGTCTTCCACGTAGCCCTGCCTGAGCTACGTTGCAGCTGCACTGCAGTCATGCCTATGCCCAGCACTTGATCTTGACCCCAAACCATGAGCTTTTCTTCCCCCTTTAACTTCAGCCCAACCTCATCCCATGGGGGTGCCTGATGCCCTGGGTTTCGGGCTGTCCCCCTGGCCTGCCTTCCTTCCTCATTGGGTGTAGTGGGACCAGCCCCAGCTGGTAAAGGCCCTGCCCTGCCAACCTTAGGAATCTCCTTGTCTCCTGGCCCTCGGAGAGCAGTCCCTTGGTGCTCCCTAAGAGTCATCCACTTAAGTCTTAATCAGAGTATCTACTACTAAAAAGAATATTTATCTTTTGATTTCTTGACAGTCTTGCATACTTATTTCACAGAAACTGTGGGACTACTCTTATATTTTATAATACTGAGCTCCTAAAATGCAGGAAAATTACAGTGTGACAGAAGAGTTTACATGTGGACTTGAGCATCTGGAGCTAACGAAAGCTCAGCTACTGAACTTCCATGTGGCCTTCAGTCCAACACTTAACTTCTTCAAATATTGTATTTTTATCAATTTCAGTGAACAACATTGCCACAGACTACTTTTTGTAAAACAAACAAATAATGTGGCATTCTGAGAAGAGTGATAGTAAATGCAGAAAGACTGCAAAGTCTTTTTAAAGCTACACAAGCTGGCAAAATTAGGAAGAAAGGTTCAACAGTCCTGGTTTTCAGCATGCCATATAATTTGGTACTCCATAGATTCCCGCACTGTCTTTCCCACCATGGTGTCTGAGCTTCTTTCAGTAGTGTTTAAGCAAAGTGAATAACTTCGTTTTACATGTGGTTTTTCTCAAAACCACTGTGTCCCTCCCTTTCCTTCATGTAACAAGGTTTCATCCTGGTTCTCAGGGAACCAGGTCATGACACACTGTGTGTGTGTATACATATATATTTACACATACATGCTCTATAAATAAACACATGTATTTTCTCCCCAGGTTGATCAAAGAAGCTGAATCTTGCTCAAATCTTGCTTGACTGAAGTGTTTTAACTTTAAACTCAGATATGAAGAATAAATATAGGTACAAGGGTTTTTTTTTCTGTTTGAAAATTCTTTTAAATAAGCCAGACTCCTTCTTCCCAAACATTCTATCTGTCTGCATCAAGTTTCCCAAGAGAAGTTGTGCCCTAGCATAATATTTCAAATGTAGCAACTTGAGTGATTAATTCTGAGAAAGATGGGAGACAGATACTGGTATTGGCAAAATTAAAATTTCTCTGTAGTAACTGGTCTTGTATAAAAAATATTTTTATAAACATTTTCTCCTGTAATAGTGCTGGGAAATGGTGACTATGAGGGAACAGCTTTCTTTGTAATTAAGCTGATGGTTTTCTAAATTCACAACCTCAAAACTAAAGCCCAACAAACCTGAAACAGATACAATAATTTGTATTTCCTGTAAGAAATTTCCAAACTATTTTACTATGGTTTAATTAAATCTCCTCCTATGTGAGTTAAGGGGATTTACTTCTTGAATCATAGTATCAGTTGGGTTGGAGGAGATTTTGGAAGGCCACCAGTTCAATCTCCTGCTCAAAGCAGGGTCAACACTGAAATCAGGTAGTATTGCTCATTGCTTCACCATCCTCACTAGCTGGTTGAAATGACCACTGTTTCTGTCAGCCTCTCCTTGCAGAGGACATCTGTTCCAGCTGCTGACCATCTTGACTTTCTACTGGCTCCATTTTATTAACGTCTTTTTTTTATTGGGGTGCCTGAAACTACACACAGTATTCCAGATACATGCTACCAAATGATGAGTAAAGAGGAATAGTCATTTCCCTTGACCTAGCTCTGACTTTCTTTCTACAGGCCAAGGTGGTGTGAGCTTTCACTGCTGTCTGGTGTTTCTCCCACTGCCCACCACGACCCCCAGATCTTATTCAGTGGCACTGAGTGGCCTGTCAGTCCCAGCCTGTGCAATGGCAGAAGGTCAGTCTGGGCAAAGTGCAGGGCTTTGCATTAGTCTGTGTTGAACTTCATGTGGTTCCTGTCAGTCTCTTCTCTGGCTTGTCTAGAGGCAGCCCTGCCCCTGAGCATGGAATATATTTATGGGATAAACACTGCAGCTATTCATTACTGGTTTATGCTGACATTAATATTTGTAAACAAAAATCACATCCTACTGAAATTTTAGAGGAAATTTCAGTGTGATTATGAGGTGGAAGCTTTAGGCTTATTAGAATTTGAAACTCCTATTACAAAGGGTGTAAATGCTTTCTTACTAGCTGTTGTGGTTAAGACTTTCATTTTATACTTAATTTCAGGGAGAACTAATAGCTCCATATTTTCTCCCATCATGCTGGAGCACAAGTTCAACTTCTGAGAACTACGAAGAGGATGGGGCCTTGGCTCTACTCTGACCCGGTGAAAAGAGTGCCACCTACTGAGCCTGTGGCTTGGTTTTGAAAACTTCAGTATGCAAAGCATAGTCTTTAATCCAAATTCTGACTCACTGCAATCCAGTGTATTAATGATATGAGTCGATGTTGTTACACTACAAGATGTGTCTGTACAAGCCAAAGAAAACTAAGATTTTATATGCTGATAGCTAGGAAATCTTCCAATCTCCTTCAGTGTAGTAACAAAATAATGACGTAATACAGAATGTGTGTGTATTAAGTTTTGTTAATGTAAAGCTGATAGAAGTGCAGCCATCATGTAGTCTCAGCATATGCTGAGAAAAGGAGAAAGAAAAACTTTTTAAAAGCATAGCAAAAGCTGTTACTGAAAGGAAGAAAATTATGATGGCTGGTTCTGGAGAAGATGTAAGGACCACGTAATGTGAGGAACAGAGAAACAACTGAAGAGTATAACTGTAAAATCCTTACAAAACACTTAATAAAACTTTTATTGCTTGGTAAGACAAACACTAACATACAGCTCTATAAACACCATGGTGCCTTTGAAGTGTGTTTCTTCTGTTTCAGATCTATAAACTAGTCGGTGTACCTACCTGCTTGCTTGTTTTTGTTCTTATCCCATTTGGTTTGTTTAGGAAATACAATCATCCTTTCCTATAGATTTTGCATTTTACAGTGTGTTTCAGCTTTGTCCTTGTAGTTACTATGTTATGTTTGGCTCAGCAGGATTCCTGTCTACCTGGTAAGTTATTTAGGAGGCAACCATCAAATCCAACAAGTTAAAATGTCTCCTAGAGCAGGGTAGAAAGCACACTCCCTGCTCTGCGCAATGTTAGCTTCTGTAGCCGGATGATGACGTTTCTGTCATTGTCTACTGCTTTTACGTGATTAAGTATTGTGAAACACAAGATGCTGCTCATCATTTTGCTCCCAGCCTCCAAACAGGTGAAGTACAACATGCATTTGTTCTGTTTGGAACAAAGAGATGCACTTTGCTGTTAGAACATGATTTAAAATCAGAGAAGACTGTTGGGGTTTGGGTTTATTTTTGTTTGGAGTTTTTTCCCCCAATGAAAGCTGACATAAGTAATTTCAATCTTATCCATATCTGATGTGCTTCAGTGGAGGCACCGATTGCTTAACATGACAGAGATGAAATAACGCCAGTTTATTGAATCTTTCTTTTCAATCTTTATTAGGGCAAATTAAACTAATGAGTTGTATGCCTTAGACTACAGCTAGTTATTATATGTTCAATGATTTATGTTTGCTTTTCATGTTAGGTAATTTTTGAACATCTGGGAATATTCTTTATGTATTGATTTAAATAGTTATTGACCTATTGTTCCTGTCTATCAGGAGTTTGGAAGAGCAAATGTGTTAATGGTGCCATAGCACAGTTTTCCTTGAAGGTCCTATTGGGACAGTGTTGCATCAAATGATACCTCTGGTTGTGAAAGAAAAAAACCTTTACCAGTAGTACCTGTGGCTACTATTTTGCTCTTCACCACCATGTGTCTCACTGTTATCCTCTGCACCATGACAGGAAAAGATTGGGTGTGGTAATTAGACTGCTGACCTGGGACTCATCAGAGTAACCTGGTTACGCATCTGTAGTCATGGGCAAGTAATTTCTCTGGGCTCCTGTTTCTACACATCTTGAGCTTCCCTGGTAAAAAGTTCTGCAAGAAACTATTGAGAAAGAAACACAAACTACAGCGAGCAGTGCAAAAATTACTTCTATATTTCACACTATAAAGCAATACATGCTGGAAGGGAAACTGCCCTGCTGGTCTGGAAAAAACCCCCAAAACCCAGCAATGCTGCTGTGTGCACTGAATAATCCGAGCCTGGATGAAGGTAAACACGTGGCAATGTGCACGTTGGAGAAAAATGTTTGGCATTTTTGTGTTGCTCGACATTTCTCTGAATGTGAGTCTAATCTATGTCTAAAGGTTATTTTATAATCTAAAAGTTTTGTTGATTGTTAACAAACTCGAGTAGCAGAGCAGTCTACAGAGGGAGCAATGACAAAGCAGCTTCTTTATTTCCTGCCTTAGTAGGGTAGAGTAGTATGCCTGCATTTGTCAGCACACTCTGCTTTTTAATCTCGGACCAAAGCAGCAGAGGAAGCCATATTCCAGAAGAGGAGCTGAACATTTTTAGAAACCTCAGAAGTATGTATTCTTGAGAAAGTAAATTTCAGGTGTTTGGTAAAACAGCCAACTGTATAGAGACGACCTGAGGACTTGCATTAGACTAAAATCCTTTCTCCCTTCCCTATTTTTTTCACTTTTTCTTCTGAAAAAGCTGTGAGAAAAGTGACTGAAAGGGGGAAATAGAAAATCATGTTTTCCTCTGGTACAGAGGGTTCCTTAAAAACAAAAACCTCTTAGTTTGTTTGTTTTTCTTTAGCGAGAAAGGACATCAAGCCTGATCACGCTGAAGAGGCTGGCTCTGAACTCGGGGCATCAAAGCGGCGCTTTCCGCCGGGTATCGGACATGGCAGTATTTTGCAGGGCTTGGCTTTCAAATCAATGCTGCAAACTCTCTTCCCGCCCCTCACTCGTTGGGGATTTCCTCTCCTTCATAGCCAACAGCAGCGACGGCCAGGCGCAGAAGGTCAAGCCGAGATCTGTGGACAAGGGCAGGGGGTGCAGGCCCGTGCCGGGATGAGGCGCTGAGGGCCAGCGGGAACTGCGCCGCGGAGGGAGGAGGAGGAAGGCGGGAGGAGGAGTTGAGGAGCCCGGGCCCGGGAGCCTCCCCGCTTACCGCACTAGGAAGTGACGCTTTCCCTGAGTCCGGGAGAGAAAGAAACAAAGTTTGTTTTTTTTTTTTTCCCTCCTTCTTCTCCCCCGCCCCCCTCTGCAAGCAGCCGCTCCACGTTCCCCCGCGGGTTCCCGCCGTGCCTGGCTGCGCAGGTGAGCCAGCACGTTCTCTTTCTTCCTTCTCCTGTTTTCCGCGCGTTTATTTATTTTTTTTTTTTATTCGCACGATTTGCTTCCGTTTTCCTGCCATTTTGGAGAGGGGGTGTCTTTCCTAGGGCTTTTCTTTTCGGGGTGGTGGTGCGTGCTTTGTTTGTGGGCGCTGGGTGCAGGATGAGGAGCAGAAGTACCTGCGGAGGTGACGGGGACGGCTGGCTCCGCGCCCGGGCCGCGCAGCTCCACGGAACCGGGGCAGCGGCACTCCCGGTCCGCCTGCTGCGGGGGGCCAGGCTCGGCTGCTGAGCCATCGCGTCCTGCCATACCCTGAGTTGTTACGAGCGCTCCGGAGGGGTTTCTTCGTGGCTGCCTGGCTGCGGCAGCGCTTTCAGGATGTGTCTGTGTCCGGGTGAGCTGTCTGCGGATGGAATTTTGGGGGGTTGGTTTAGGGTGGGGGGAGGTTCTGTTGGCTCGCTGCGTGGCGGAGCGGGGCAGCCCGGCGTGTGCGGCGGCCCCGGGTGCAGCGGGGGAGCCGCCGAGTCCCGGCCGCCTCTGAGCGCGCAGCGTGGCGAGGGTCGGATCGCTCTGCTGGGGTTTACGCAGTGGAGGGGGGTGGGGAGGAATTTGTTAGATAATTTTTGAAAAATCCCGTGCTCTTAAGTGTACAGCTCTTTTCTGGCAGCCACTGCAAAAGACCGATTCGTTGCAGTTTCGCAGTAAAAGCTGACAATACACCTACGCGCGTATGTGAGAGTCTTATATAATACTTACGGGGTTTTTTTTAACAGGCGTAAGCAGGATTTATTTTTGGTTTGTAAAGTCTTGTGTCGTTGCAGCTTGCAGAATTAGCGAAATATTCTGTTCGCTTAGCGGAGATTTACTTTACGCCCTTTTAAAAACACCTAATTTTTAAATAATAGTTTGATTTCATTCCGACTGCGTGTTTTGAGCTTAGTGTAAAGGCCATCTGTACTGGAGCAAGCAGTTAAGGGAGGGGAAGAGAGAAAAAGAAATGTCCTAATGCGGAGACTATTAGGTTGTTTAGAGGGCGAGACTGCAGTTCCAAGCAGCAACAGCAGCAGCTTTATGACTGTGTGTAATTACAGAGTGATTGCATAGGACAGCATTGTTGGAACGAATACGTATACACAGGCTATTGTGCAAGATTTCTGCACCGAACAAAACCTAGTTTTGCATTGCAAATGCTAAAAAGAGAATATATTCTGCATTGAACTGCCACGTTCCTCTTAGACTGACTTTGTCGTAGAATTAGAAGAGGAAGGTGGGAGAAGTGGAGTGAGGCTGATCGTGGAAATTACAATCTGAAATACTCAGCAGAAACGCCACTAGTAGTCTCTGAAATCACAGCAGACGGAAATTGAAAGCTTATTGCATCTGCGGGTTCGTGTTTCTAAAGTGATTATATAGCAGGTGAAATCCAAGCAGATTTGCTACAGTTCTGCGTGTTTAGTGTAATTCTTGCTCTGGTCTAGTTTTTTGTGTGCTTGTGTGGGAAAAAGACCTATGTTAAAACAAGCAACTGCAGTTCAGCTAGATTGCTTGGAAATGGAGAGAAGAGCATTGGGGAGAGTTTCTGTGTCAGGCCACAAAAACTTGGAGCTTGAAAGAACTACCAGACCAGAGATATGCTCAGAGCATGCTGTTTCAGCTTTAGCTCAAAAGTTGCATCTCGTTCAGTGATCTTGCAGACGATGTTGGCTGAGGGATAGTATGAAGCACTGAGGTGTGCCACTGGCTCTGTATTAGCAAGGCTTTTAACTAAGACTTTGAAGAACATCATGATTATGCCAAAGTTCTTGTGGGTGAGCTTAAGGTCCCTAAGACTTCTTTTTCAGAGATGCTGGTTACATGTTATTTTTATCAGCTTGGTTTTGAGAGTACTTGGAATTCATGACATATCAGATCTGAAAGATTTCAGATCAAGTGCTCAGAAACTGGTCTTTTTAACATTAGAGACAATTTTCTGGAAGTGTTCTCTTCAGCTATTATAGCTGATGTCTTAATAAATGCCACAAAGGCTTATAAAATATTTTGAGCACTGCAATGAAAAGTACTATTAAAATGGAAAGCTGATTTAAAGTTTTTTTTATGTTCAACCAGAACATATTTTAGCTGAACACACAGATCAACTTATTATTGGTAGTTTCCTCAGGTTTTCAAGAAGATGCTTCATATGAAATGTATGTGGCTTTGTTAACAAAGAATGAAGTGATCTGCTGACAGTGGTTTTTTGGTTTGGTTTTTTTTTTTGTCATTTGACAGACTATCTCAGTGATCCTTCCGTAAGTTCTTTGGAGCATTTTGTTTTAATAAAAAATACAAAACAAATACATGTTAGTCTGTGCATTACTGTGATGTTCTACTTGTAGATTTTTCTTGAAATTGTACTTAATGTCTTGACTGACTTCTCAGTCTATGTTATACCAGATGTTTTAATGTCAAAATTACCTCTGGAGTAGTTCTTAAAGATATCTTGGATTATTTGTGGTAGTGATACAATATAGTCATTCCTTATGCTAAGTCTTTTGCTTTTCACAACCTATGTGGTAGGAGAGAGTTTTAGGCCAGGATTCTTTGGACTTGTATGGAAAGAAGTGGGTAACTTGCATGTCCTTGAGTCGTCCTGTGGTTCTCAGTGGAATTAGTCATAGATATATATACATTTGTGTGCATGTTAGCAAAACAAAGGTGTAGCTGTGCTAGCCTTTAACCTATCCAGGTGCATGTGAGTAGTGGTGATATGAAGTGATGAGGGTTGTAGCACAATGCAAGCTTTTCAGAAGCCTGCATAAATGTTCCAAAAGTTAGTTTATGTTTTTGCATTTTCACTCTTATGGTCAGCTGTCAGTGGTGGCTGCAGAACCACAGGAGATATTTTCAAGCCTTTCATCCCTCTCATGACACTCTTCTGTCAAGCTGCTAATCGATCCCTTAAGTTGCCCCTGACTGAGGACATGCAGCCTTTCTTTGGAAATGTCCACCTTGGTGATGGTGGCAGCAGCAGTGCGTGTGTGGAGGTGTGCCCAGGCGTGTAAGGAGATAAGAGGAACTGCCGTGAATCAGAGTGGAAGTCTGTCTATGTAGCCCATAGCCCTGTTTGCAAAGGTGTGTATATTTTCTATATACTTAGCAGTTCTTGAAGGATTTCTACCCAAAAAACTTACCTAGTTTTCTGTTGAGCTTAGGTAAACATTTAGCTAAGACTTTTTTTGACCTACTGATAAAATTGTGGAATGAGAATGTTGGTAAGAGCTGGTTTTTTTGCTGCTTCACTCTTTCTAAACACACCTTCCCCCCCGCCCACCCAATAAAAAGGAAAACACCCAAAATATCAAAACCCTGAATTTTTTTTAATTTGATTTTTTTTGTCTGAAGCATTGCATAAAATCTTAGTACTGGTTGCAGTAAATTACAGTTTATGCTAAAATGAAATGTAGTAAATATGGATGTTGCTTGCAGTGCAATTAGTTACATTCAGAGAGACGTGAAGTGAGAAATAAACCACTTTTCTTTGAGTATTCATAGTGTGAAATGGGTAGATGAGGGAGGCAGGAGCTCTGGTGGTGAGATTTTGCAACACATGCCCAAAAAGCTGCAGGTTCTGGCACGGGCAAACCAAGGCTCATGAGTCACATCCAAAGGGAAGACTTGTCACTGAGCAATTTGTAAATAGGAGCTGCTAATTCAAGGAAATATACGAGGACCTTCCCTAATAATTGCAAGTGTGACAGAGAGCTTTATGTCAGACAAGAGTTACTTATACTTGGAATCACACATTTCTCCTAGTGTGATTTGAGCATTCAAACTAAAAAATCCTCATTATGTGTTACCGAGGTCCCTGAAAGAGGTGACTGGTAAAGTAATAATTTAAGTTTCTGTAGCTGCGTAGCAGCCACTTGCATTCCGCGTGGAAGCTCCTTGGCAGCTCCAGCAGCTCGCAGTGCACAAATGGCATGTGTCTGCAGCAGGAGGCTGCTCGATGAGCACTTCACAGCGCTTTGCACAACTTCTCTTTCTGAACGGTCTCCAACTGTAGCCCTTCTCAGTGCTCTGCTGATCAGCTCCAGTGACTGAAAAAGTTACGAGGGAACGCTGTACTCTGCACGCCGGGAAAAAGTGTGAGTACATGCATTTTGAGTGCAGTCAGTGTCCAGGTATTTAGGAGCACCATTCGAATGTGGATGCAGAGATAATACTGGTAATTAATTCTTTGCTTTTCAGGGTCTCTTGATGCTTTTTATCGTGTTTTGTGCAACTGGCACCCACCAGATAACCAGGCTTAAATTGATATAATTCATTAATCTGTATATAATATGGAAGATGTGCAGATATTCTTTGAAATGTACATATCCCAAAATTAATGTTCCTTTTATGTACAAGTAAATTACATTAATGCCCCTTGTTGAATTGACAGCTGGTGTTAATCAAGAAGTTGAAAACTGAGAAAAGCTAGATTGGGAGGGGGTGGCAAAATGTTCAGTGGGTGTTAATTTTTTGTTCGTCCTTAAAGACCTTTTGAAAGGCTTACAGCAAAGCATGGAATAATGCTTTTCTTTTTACCTTTAATTAGTGAAAATCAGTGTTTGAATTCTAGATAGTTTGACTTTAGCATTGGTAAGGATTTAAACAAGTTAACTGCCTGAAGCAGTAAACTGAGAAACAGTTCTGGTTTTTACTAAATAAGTTACTGATACATTACATGGTCAGAGTTGGGATGAAAAGAGACAGGAGGAGGAATCAAGTCAGTATTCATGCTTTGCTTTTTCTTTGCTGCTTACTATCTTCTCACATTGGTTCTCAGTTGCTTGGCTTTCCCCATCATAGGAGAGATTGCAGTGCAATGATATGTATTGGTATATACTCTTGTTATTTATTTTAGGAAGAGAAATTAAATGTGTATGTATGTTTACATGTATACACTCTATTCTGTTATATACCCTTACCTATCTCATTTTATAACTCAGTTCCCCTGAGAACAAATGTTTCTTTTTCTTGTTATGCTAGAGTACTGTTTGTGAAGTTTTGTTTGTTGTTTTTTTTTTTTTTTTACAAACCACGTTGAAGTTTTCTGTTTGACTGTTTGTACTACTATTTTAACCTTGAATATAATGCTGTATTTTGGGGTTTATCTTAATTTGTTGCCTTTGTTAATGTTGCTTCTGTTATTTCTAGAGTTATGGTGACCAAAATGTGCATGAATTATAACTGCAAGTTTTGTTCTTGTTTTGTTGTTGGTTTTTTTTCCAAGGGCTTGTAACTGATAGGACTTTTTGAAATACTGGTTTGGTTTTGCAGCCTGTCTGTGGTACAGTGTTGTATGGTGGATTTCCAGCTATCAGAGTGGCTGCTTCCCTTCAGCACGTATAAGCCAGAACCTGTTGTTCTGTGGAGTTGCGTGTTGTGGGGCAGTCAGCCTGTTGAAATGCTTGTCACCTTGTCTGCCCTGTGCATTGTGATGAGGTCCAAAGTTGAAACTAGTCCCAGAAGTCTGAATAATCTCCAAGTAGCCTTGTTATGGTGTAGTTCATAGGTAAAAGTGCATTTCTGTTTGGATCCCAAGTTGCATGAGGATGTTGCACGGTTTCAAACTTCATCACGTATGCTTAGGTGTGGCCTTATCTGCTATGCCTGTGTACATCTGGGATTCCTTGAGCATCTCCTTTTCAGCTCCTGCATATGTCATCTGGTAATTTGTCATGAATTGCATTATTGTTTACAGTTTAATAGTATTGCACATCAACTACTCTTCCAGTTTAATAATACCTGTAGCTGTTCAGATTCATCCTGAACAGTTACCTTTAGTCACACTGAAAAGTGAAGTACAATGAAGTGCCGTATGTAACAATACTCTTGGGATTTTAAACTGTTTTGATTTCAGGCTTTTATTTCTCCCTACCTAATGTATTCTTTCATGCACTTCCTGAAAGGGGAGCTTGCTGTGTTTGTGGGAAAATACTACACTTGGGTGGGGAAGAATTTATCAAAGTATTTTCCTATTTAAATTTGGTTTTATAGTATTTGAGAACAAAATCCCAGCACTGCCAAATTCCTGGTGAGAAGAGGGAGAGCCACAGCTGTAAGACGTTCTGATTGCTTTAGGAGATTCCAGTGATGACACCTCAGGATACCAAATACTCACATATGTGAAACTGGCAGGGACGACTGACTGCCCCTATGGTTTAGTTTGATTTCATGACTTTGAAAATTCTGAGATGAATTATTCTCTTTGAATCTGTTGTGGTGAACTCTAGATGTTATCCTGCATGAGACATGCTATATATTGGGGACAACTGTAGTATTTATAATATGTAATTAATATTACAAATTTATTTTGATTTTTTTATTGGAAAGCTATTATATTTTCAAATTTTTAGAAAATGTAAGTATATATGAGTAAATAATGTAGAATTTCCAAACAGTATTTGTTTAAATGAGCATGTTTTAAGGGATGTTGAGATGCCTCTGGAGAAGAGAAGTATGTTAAAAACAAAAGCTAGGACTTTTGTCATACTAATGAAGTATTACTGAACCGTTAGGCATTCTAGTTATTAGGGGCTTAAGCTGTCCTCCTTGAATAGCTGGAAAGCCTTTGCATGTAAAGGGTGTGATTGTAAGTAAACTGTGCAAAATGTTGCATTTGATTATTGGCCTCACTTTTTTCCGATTTAATTTCAGCATTGAAGTGGTCTTTTGTTATCGTGATTTTCTAAATACATTTAAGAGTCAAAAGGATATTTAAGACATTTCTTTCATTTTGAAGTATGGGAACTGCTTTACTTTTGAACTATGGACTCCTCCTTGTTTTATTCCTTTGGCTTTGGCAAAAGTGAAATATTTCAGGTATGGTACTAGCTGACTTACTTTGCTGTTGTAGCTTGCTTTCTACAGAAAATGTACTGTAAATATTTCTGTAGAAAAAACTGATCTGTAATCAAAAGACCTTTTATTGCCTAAGAAGATTAAAACAAATGAAACTCCTTATAAAAATTTATTTTAATTTTGAACATGAGATGTAAAGAATAAACATTTGAAGAACTGAGGAATTAAAAACCTGCGAAGTCTGGTATAGCTGATACTATACTTAGGTTTTGCACTTGTTAACAGGGAATAAGGGGCTGCCTTGCAAGAAGCTTTGTTGAAGTCGATGATATTTTTCTACTTAAAAGATGAACAAAGCTATCTGAGCTTTTTTTATTTGCAATATAAATAAGCCTAGTTACCTTGCCTTTAGAGAGGAAATTAAAATACAGAGAGTTTTGTTAGCAAAAGAAATAAAATGCAGATTTGAAGCCTTGATTTGTAAAGTTTTTCTCTGCAACTGGAAGAGCTCTTTAATAATCATAATAATTACTACTGATATAAATTGCACACTGAAAAATTCAAGTTTCCTTATTCAGGTGATCTCTCCTGGAATTTTAAAATTAACTAGCCTGCCTGTGCACACATGTATGCCATGATGCAGGTCTTTGTTTGTCTAAGAGTGACATAAACATATATTTGCTGAATTCTTAAGCACAGGAGACAGATGAAGCTTGGATGGATTGTTCATAAAGCAAAGGCATTTCCAACACAGAGGTGACAGAGCAAGGCTAGAGACCCTTCGCTGGCCTCCAGCTTACACTGCTGCTTTTTAGCGACTTCATGGATTTCTCCTCTAGGCACCTCTGTCAGAGGTATCATTAGGCAAGTATGAGACCAAGGGCAGTGGCCCAAATACTTGTCAACACCAGCAACTGCTTGGCCACGTGTACATGGATATTTAGTTAAAGGGACAGTGTATTTGATACTTGGAGTTGATGTTAAAGCACCCATGTTGGCAAGATGCTGCTGCTTCTGTGCTGACTAAAGTGATGTTGAAATGGCTTTTAGTTTTTTCATAACAGAAGTGTTTCGTTTTCCCCAGTGGTGATAAATCAATGATCTGTTCCTATCCTGATCAGCAATATTCTATTGTTATAGTCCTATCAAGTTACTGTTGATATTTGTGGAAGAATGACATTTAGATGAAAGGGCAAAACTTCTTGTTTTTAGAAGACAGCCCACAAACAAACATTCTCATGCTCACACGAAATAAAAAAGTGCCAAGATAGGAAGGTACTTAGATTTAGAAATTCTTAATGCTTCCTTCGTGAGAGATATTGGTTTTTAAACTATATTTGGAATTTTGATCTCAAATTGTGAATGTTTACTTCAGCCTGCATACTACCATAATAGCACACTCCAAGGACCATGTGACAAAAAGCAAATGAGAAAACTCAGTATTTGAACTGGTTCACGTGTTACTCAGCAGAGATGGTACTAATGTTTGTGGCAACCCTTTGGTGTCGAAGACAGAAAGATAATTTCTTACGAAACAAAAAAGATCCGCTTTTCTGTATTCTCTTGAGTTTGAGATCTGCTGAAGAGGGCTTTTGAGTATAATTCAAACCTGCATAAGATGTTTTGCTTCTATGCTTCTGTCAAGGTGTAGGAATGGTACTCCCCAATTCAGTGCCCACATGCTCCAAACCACACACCGGTTCTCTCTTTTTCCCCTCTTGTCCCACTTTGATGGGCTGAAGAGGAGAGTTGGGGGCACAAAAAGCAAAAACGGCTTTAGATAAGTACGATTTACTGGAAGCAGCAATGAGATTAAAAAAAGGAGCAGGAAGAGCAACAGAGTAGCCAATGGCTCCCAGTGGCTCCCTCTGCCACATTTTCTCACTGGAAGGAACCCCTTTTCCTTGGAAGAGAGTGCCTTTCCTCCATCCCAGCAATGACATGAGATGGTTTAGAGTAACCTCCATGTCCTAGCCATGTCCCTCATGGCTACTACAAAAATTAAGCCTGTCCTGGCTGGAACCAGGACATCTTCACATCATGAACATGCATAAAAAAGATTTCACCTGGTCTCAGCTGCATAGATAAGTCTACAGTTTTACTTTAATTTTTTGAGGCAATATGTTTTTTCTGCAGGTTTTTACCATTTTAGTTTGAATAATGTGTTACAAGGGTGCAGGATACAGTTAGACCTTTGGAAAGCAAACTATAGGTGTCCCTTTTGTCAGAAGCACATTTGAGGATCTCATTTGCTAGTGGGGGTTGCATTGCTGTGATAGGGCATGTACCAGCCATTCTTACGGAGGTCTGTTTCAGGAATATACCCTGGAAATTGAAGCTAAGGGTAGTTTTCTAACATATTAATTGGGTTAAAATATTTAAGAAGTCACATTCATACTCTTCCCAAGGAAGCAATGGCTTTGTGTAGCCTTTTAAAATCTAAAATAAAATCTTGCTCTTAAGATCTTGCTCCTTTAGTAGCCTGAAGTGCTTTTATTGTTTTTTCTGTGGCGTCCCACCCTTAAAGGGAAGTGGTGATTTATGATTTCATTGAGCCTTTTATTCATACTTAGACACAACAAGTTGCTTATACTGAAACTAAAATGGTCAGCAATAAGGAACAGGTACCTGAGCTTAGAACAAGTCACGCTCTTTGCCCTCATGCAGAAGAGCATTATGTCTTCCAGTCACGGAACTTCCTGTACCTAATACATGAGTCTACACTTGCATCTGCAAACTGTTAGACGATTATAAGTAGGACTAAAGACAGGCAGACCTGAAAGAGAAGACAACAGAATGCAATTCAGGAAGCATTAGTTTTTTGATGCCATAGGACATACAACAATGAGATGTTTCCAATCTTCCCCCTTTCTTGCAAGCTCACTGCTGACAAATAATTTACATCGTGTGTGAGTCGTGTTATCATCCTCGTTTAAAGGTGAGGTAATCGTCTTCAACCAAGAGGCTACAAAACCATACTGTGGCCTAACACTCGGTGGCATAATGTGAGTAGAAATGGAGATTCTGCCCCACACAGAGGAATTGATTGATGGAGGCTCTTGATAGAGGAAGGTGTGGTATGTGAGTCTGAATTTGCATCTCCATGGCTGAGTGAGTGTTTTGTCAGCAGGCTTTGTAGAGGAGCCCAGACCCTCTCACACCCCCTTGAGAAGAAGCTGACGTTGCTGTTCAGAAATGGTTATTGGCACCCTCTGTGGACCTCCAGCAAATAGAGGCACTTAAGCCTTGCGTGAAATAGCAACTCTTTCATTGAATTGCTGATACATGTTTGCCTGGATGCATCTGCTATAGGCCCTTTTTACAGGCTTTTTCCTGGACATTGTGATCAAAAGCCTGAATTTTGGTTCTCTGCTTAATCCTGTCATGTTTGTTCTAGAAATCTAAGATGTGTAACAGAAGCTTCTGGATTGCACTCTAGAAATGCATGCATAGAAATGAGTGCTCCAATTTCTTCGTGGAGCAGATTGAGTAGTTTCCCTTTACTTGGCCTTCAGTCATGTCTGTGAACAACCTTATTCTCTCCCTTGTTCTATGCACTTAAGTGATTTCAGTCTGCCTCTTATGCAGAGTTATTTCATACTTTTCTGTTTCTCAGTTGGGTAACTTTGATAGTGTCATTGAAAAAGTCAAAGATGGAAGAAAAGGTGGTGGATCAACATTCTCCCTTGTAGCATGGGTTCAGGGCATTTTTAACATCTCTCAGCTGCTCTGTTGTGGGTTTTTTTATTGTGAATATGAATAGAACTACTCAATTTTGCTATGTGCTACAAAGCATTTTAAAAAGACAGTTCTTTCTGAGTGACTTGATTTATGAGAGAAGTACAGTTTGGAGGTGGAAGGATATTCTCTGTTCAGTGACAGCTCTAACAGAATAATTGTAAGTGACAGAATTTGCTTGGGAAAGTGCTCTAGGTTAAGTGTAGGATGCCTGGCTGTTTACAAGTAACCATCTAAGCCATACAGTTTGGATGCGTGGAGGCAATGTGAAAATCTATTGACATCTTTAGTTACTCAACTGGTTTATTTTTAGGAGCTCATGAATTGGCAGGACATACTGACCCTGTCTGGAGGGGAAAAGCATAATGACTTTGAATGCAGGAATATTAGTGAATATTTTGTCAAGTTACTTGCTACTATTTCTTTGCAGCAACTATCATGGAGGTTTTCATTCTTTGTTTTCCGCTCTAAACATTTTGGCATATTGTTGATATATTTTAATGAAAATCTAATACTAGTCTGTCAAGACAAAATGGCTTAATGCATCCTACAACAGATTTGAAGAGTATGAGGTTTTCTTGCTTGAAAAAGGGGGGAAAATATTTGGTGTAGATTGCTTATTGATAAGCCTTTGTAATATTCTACCTTCACTTGAAACAGCTATAAGTTGGATTCACAATTGGTCCTGGACACAAAAGGCTACAATGTAGGAAAGACAAAGCAGTCTTGCACACAGGCAATATTGGATTGCAAGGAAGTATGGAACAGAGAGAAGTTTTATTTATGTTCAAAAACACAGCTGTATTTTTTGCGAACCTGATACTGCTTTCGCTCTGTGTGACTAGAGAGACGCGGCAGACAGAATCAAAAACTGACAGTAGCAACTGCATAGTGAAAACTTTGCTCTTCCTATTATTGGTTTTCTGCTTGTGATTGATTTACACAAAACTATTACCCGCTGTGCATAAGAAAGTAAAAACAGGAAGGCTTTCTTGTAGTGTTTTCCTTGTAGCTACTACTTATAGTCCTGATTTGGAGAGTTGGTGCAAGGTTGCATGGAGTAAATAGGGAGTTTGTCATAGAAGAAGGTTGGTTTTCTTCTGGCTTTCAATAGTCTGTATTCTGACACCATCAGAAATTCTCAACTGCATTGTCAGTTTAGTTGAAAACAACTTCATTGCTGGAAATAAGTAACTTCAAAGCATTTTGCTTGATGATACTTGCAGTTATCTTACTGAAAAGTTAAAGTTGTGTTTGTAACTCTTAATTATTCCATATCCTTTTATTCATTCACACAATTAACTTGTACTCTCACACCAGCATTGCAAGATTTCTTCCAAATGCTGAACTGTGAGAACAGATGAGTTACCAATCACTTTGAAGGGAAAGAACCACTGATTTGACTTTTGTGTGTTACACAAGCAAAATTTAAAAGAAACCCAACAGGTGAAGAAATAAAATAAAGCACATGTTAACACTTGGCAAGCTGACCAGACTCCCTGAGACCATTTTGCTTCAAAGGTGTCTTCTCCACCATCCTTTTTTTATTTTTAAAGTAGACGTGGTGGTGGGTTTTTTGGGAATCTGGTTCTTTTTAGTATGAAAAGGAAGATCTGGAAAACTCATGTGTCTGGAACAATGTCAGCTTATCTGTTCAGCAACAGTCCCAGTCCCTTATTATTATTAAATACAATTGCTGGAAAAATTTGCCTCGAGGCAGGAATGTTAATTTATTTTTGACAGGTTTTTTTTCTGAGGTATGTATTGGACATTAGTTTCAAACAGTTTTTTTTTTTTCAGTCCTATCAGTGCTACTTTTCAACTGACTTTTAACAAATTTATAACTTTGTTATAAAGTTATATAACTAATCATTTTGGGACTTTGCTTTCCTTCCAATGCAGAAGTTGAAAATGAAGCTGTGTATATTCATAGCTTGTAGAAATGCCAAATAAGTAATATGAACAACAGGAGAGATTGTACATTAAAAAAAAAAAAATTGAAAAATCCTCATTCGAACCTAAATGAAATGACTGTGTTCTAGAATGCCTTTCTGTGCAGGACTGTGCTTGTGCTGCAAACACCTCTAGCCTCGCCTGCCTTTGCAGGGGTGTTCAGTGCCTGGCTGGCCCTGGGGGGGGCCAGAATTCATGGACTTGGGGCCTGGGTGTCCCAGCAGCCGCAGCCACGGGTCGAGGCATGCCGGGCTGCCTGCGAGGGCAGGGGGAGCTGCCAGGTGCCTCTTTGGGAGGGCAGCCTGTGCTTCGAGACTCGCAGAGCGGTAAGCTCAGCTGCGGGGTGGACACAAACCCTTTGAGAGATAATGTTTCTTCAGGCTATCACTCGGGCTCTTGCTCAGCAGCTGAGGCATTTCATTGGGAAATGCAACATCAGAAAAGCATGCTTTTAGACTCCAAGTGGCTTTGGAACAGCTGTACTGGAGCAGCTAAATAAATATAACCCTCTGTAAGAGGAAATAACTTTTCTAACAGATATATGCACAGATGGATTGTAATCATACTGAGCCCAGTGTTTGCCTGAGCAATAGAGAAAACCTTTTAATAGAGATCTATAAAGGGAAATTTGTGCTTATACCAGCTTCTTCCAGCAGTGATTAGAGAACACTACTGCCTGGTGGGAATGAGATAAGCATCTCAGGGAGTTAAAAAAACGAGATGAACTAGGGAGACACCAGCCTTGAAGCTACAGCAACAATGTACGTTAAAATTTATTGGTGCCCAGATGCCTATGAAAGTGTCTGGGAGCAGTTCTTTTACAGCAGTGTGAGTGGGCCTGGGTAACAGAGTTATGTGTGCCGGAGGTACTCAGTATGCTTGGAGAGATCAGGGAGCATAGCAATCCTGTCGGGGAAACCCAGCATTTTGCTACGTCCAAAATGCAGAAAAATAAGATACTAAAACAAATTGCAGAAAAATAAGATATTAAAACAAATTGCAAATTTGGAACATATTTAGTAGTTACAGACACATGTCCTAAAATATTTTATAATAATAGAGCAAGGTACTGAGCTAAAATTATATGCAGACAGCACTTATAAGAGTTGCTGCTTCAGGAAGGAATTACAGTTGTAAGATAGTGGATCTGGTAAAAGTTCGTTCCAGGTTTATGTTCTTTTTTTTTTTCATGAATGAGGGAGTTCTTTAATAAATACTTTAATGAAATATTGTCCATCACCTAATTTTCAAATTCTACACTATTTGATGAAGAGGGAGTTGTCGCTGGTGGGATTTTGCTTTAAAACAGCAGCTTGAAAGCAGATTGGTAGATTTGAACACCAACCTGTGTGTCTTAAAATAAATTGATGGTATCTCCTGACAGACATGGTGCCAGTAATCCAGAGGAGGCCTTGGGGCCATGTGATGAAGTTGCATGCCTTAAAAGAGTAAAACGTGACTTTAAGCTGGTACATACATTTGTAATTGTATGTCTGTATTTTTTCCTTGGAAGAAAAAAAAGGGTTGGTAAAGTTTAGCGTGGGAGAGAAGAGGTGGTCAGTGATTGCTTTTAAACACTGAGGTTTTCCAGAATGCTTGGGAAGGACATGGTGCTGCTTTTGTGGTGCACGTTCACTGAGGTCTGTGCAGCAGCAGATCTCTGGCAAGAGCTTGCTGTGCTGCACAGGCCAGTTTTCCACAAGCCTCAGCAAAGTTGGTCACCGTGGATTATTCTTTCCACATGTCGATTTTGTGCATGGAGATACTTTAGGGAATTGAAGCCAAAATTCAGGAGTTGGAAGGTTAATTGTTTCACTTGCCTTTTGTGTGTGTGTGCTATTTGCTTGGAGGGAGAGGGAAGAGAGCGTTAACCATTTACAAGTATACATCTCCCCTCATTCCTTCCCAGAATGATGGTGGAAAATATTCCTAGGCTAGTTTAGTTTAACAGCTAAGTCGCTCTCAATAGTAGAGACTGTTGTAAGTACACAGATTATTAGCAAGAAACACACAGGTCTTGGATTTTGTTACTTAAGGATTAGTTCTCCACAAGGAACAGGATAAGAATGTGTCCATGTTCAGCTGAGGAAATTTTTACTGATGCAGCTAGGCAAGCAAAGTATCTTTATTGCTATGGACTTTATTTTAAACCATTTTTTCAAAAAAACAGAAGTGTCATTTTACCTACTTAAGGCATAAAAAGCTGAAAAAAATGGAATGTGGAAGGCAGTTTCCCTTTTTAACATTAGAACTGCATATATACTTATTTTAGAATTTGACTAGAGAGCTAGTGAAATGATAGTGGGAGCTGAGGAACTGACAGGTGAGGTTTTCCCAGCTGCTGCTTTTAAAAACTTGAACTTTTAAATCCAGTGTCTACTGCTTCGTGTATGAAATTTTTCAAATGTTTTTTAACAACTTGTAATATTTGAAGCTGTAAGTCGTTTTTCCAATGATATTGAGGAAATTGGCACACAACATTTTTCCATATATAAGAAAGAATTGCTAATTCCTCTTTACCATGCAAATATCTGTGCATAAAATTAATATATTTATATATATACAAAAACAAGCAAAATGTTTAAGAAAACCTTTTATTTCTTCAAGGAAGGGAGCTGAGAGCTATAACAAAAATGATAAACAACTTCTTTTTATTGGGTGTGGCTTTTTATATGTCCAAATCTATCTTATTATTTCCAGGTAAGGTATAAGTAAAAAAATTACATTAAAGACATTACCAGGTCTAAAAAGCTACCTTTAAAAATAAAAAGGTGGGGTGACACACTAAGAAGTTATTATTGTGGTTTGATTGGGTGGGTGGTTCATGTCTTTTGGAACAGTTTGAACTGCCATGATGTCTTTGTGGAACTAAGTATGTTTAACTGGAAGGCATCATATTCTAGAAAATGGTGGAATACTGGAAATGTAGGAGCAAGAGGAAAGGCATCTGGAGGGACTGATACACTTGTGGTTTGAGGAGGGAGAGATTTTCTTCTTTCTGCTAGTTTTTTTGTCGTCTCACCCTTTTCTCACGTGTTAGCTTCCTCCGTGTTGCAACACGAATGGAAACCAACCATTGTACTTGACCTCAGTCTGAAATTGAAAGCGTGAATTCTTCAGCCCTGAGCCTCTGAAAGTGCTGCATGGGGGAATCCCTGTTTCTGCACTGATGCTGCTGTGAAGCTTTATGCCAACACCAGGGTCACAAGACTTGCAGAAGGTGAGCTGAAGACAGCTGAAGAGTGTGGAAACCTTGCTTTAGCAGAGATGCTGAGCTTAGAAACGTCTGCAGTAATACAAACTTAGACTGCTACGTGCAGGAACTATGTAGGTATAGAAGCCATTCTTTTATCTAAACTTTTTTCCCTGATGGTCTGATGTGCAGCTAGCAATGAGTGTGAATTTTCTTCTGCTTTTTAGTTCATTTTTGTGCTCTGGTAGTACTTTTGTGGCTCTGATTTGTCAGATTTAGTCTGCAGGGGAATCTTTTGTGCAATGTTCAAGATTTTCAGTAAGGCAGAGAAAGAGCAAAACCACAAATACAAGTGTTGCAAGACTTAGGAAGAGCATTGACTTAACGACTTGACCTACTGTAGTAGGTGAATGTCGTCAGTTATGTGCAAATTAGTACTTGTTCTTTCTTTCTAAGTGGTACTGTGACAGCATTCCTCATGCATAGCTCTCAAGGCTTGATTCTGTTGCTGGATTTTGTTTGAACCCCCCCCCCCTCGTAAATGGCTGTGATAAGTACATATCTTTTCATGTAAAGGGGGAAAATTAGACTTCCAGTTTCATCTGTACTGTTTGAATTTTAAAATCTGAATTTTAAAAATTCTGGGCCCTGTTTTAGTTTTTTTTCTGTGAAACCTGGCTATATTTCGCAACCAAATGTGTGATGGTTCTGACCTTCCCTTCCCCCTCTCACCCCTTCAGTGACAGAAATCTGACCTTTGCTGCTGCAGGTCGAAACAGTAGCCAAGGACCATGGTGCTCCCTGGCTTCTGGGGCCCTCAGAAGGGGCAGTGAGAGCAGTGGCAGAGCCCTTTCCACAGTCTGCTGAAAGAAACCTTGTTCCTGTACTCCAGCTGCTGTGATGTGTGCTGTCTTCCTGCTAAAAATCAGTACACGTTGCTCTTCACTTGTCCAGGTAAAACAGAACGTTTAGTCAGAGGGTTCAAGGGCTGGAAGATAGGGAAGCTTGCCCCTGCACGAGTGAGCTCCGAACACATGGAGTTCCAATGCATCTGTTCCTTGTGGGCCTGAAAGCTGTTTCTTATTTGTGGCATCTCAGATGTTGCAGTTGTGGGAAAAGAACAAAAATTCTTTTCCCTTGGAGTGGTGGTTGGGAAGGTGGTAAATAGAAATTGCTGTAATTCAGTTTCTGTAGTATAGTGCAGGAAATGAAGCCATGGACAGTATGAGGAGTATAGCTGGCTAGTGTTGTCATTTTCTTAAAAAAAGAAAGTCTAAAACCCCAGCCAATACAGGTCATGGAAGTGGAAGAGCCCTTCCCCTTAGCCTGCAGTTCCAAGCAGAGCTTGTGGAGAGTGTAAAGGCATTGTAGATCACTGCATCTGTGGAGTATCAGTTAGAGATCTCTACTATGACACTGACATGTATATTTTAATGTTAGAGCTTTTCTACAGGTAATTTTCATGTGCTTTAGAAGACTTTGTGACTTTTATATCAAAATTTGCCTTAAAATTTACCTCAGGGTGGGGGGAGTTCTATGGCATACCTAAAAAGTAGTGTTTTGTAGTAGTTTCTGAATTTGGCATAACTGTTCAAAATGAAGATGCTTTACCCGACATCTTGCAAATGCAGTCTGTGGACAAAACCGAAATCAAGGAAATACAGAAGCATAACCTCATGGTGGCTACCTTTTTGCTTTTTGGTGCAAAACAGGCTGCTTTGTCTGTCTTTGTTTACCTGTTAGAGGTACAGAATGTTGCACATGGCACATGTTGTGAAGTTGAATGAATTGATGTTAATATATTGCTTTAACTGTTGCAAAGTATTGCATAAATGGTGAGTGTTCCTATAACATGAAGTTTGTTCATGGACAAGTTCCTTCTACTACTTTCCCCAAGAGAAATTTGTCTGTGGTATAACAACTGGTAGAACGTTTTTCTGCCTTGGTGGATTCATAGATCTTTTCCAAATGGAGAAGAACTGTGTAACTAATGTCAGCCTACTGATGAGAGATTGGGTGTTCATTCATATTGTTTGGAGATTTGTTGGAAATAGTAATGTCATCAGATGCTGTGGGACAAGCTGAGCTAGTAACCTACTTGAAATAAGAGAGTGCTGTCTAGCTGGTGTGAAAAAATCCTTTAGAATCCATTATCACAGAGTGGTTTGCTTTTTAAAGATCATCTCATTCCCCCCCCCCCCCCCCCCCCCCCCCGACAAGGGCTGGGACACCTTGCACTAGGCAGGTTGCCCAGCGCCCCATCCAAACTGGCCTAGAACTGGATGACTAGATGCATTCTCGTTTGTGAAGGAACATCAGTCTCAGAATTTCTTTGGTGTGAGAGGGATCAGGTTAATGGAATCCATATACCTGAAGACGTGATTAGTTCATTAGCCCTTCATTCCAAAGTGAAAACTATATTATGTAAGAGAATTTATTTTTTCCTTAGTGATTTTTCTTGTTGATGGTGATTTCTTTAGCGCAGATGATCTTTTCAGCTTTTCTAGTAAGTTTCTGATCTTCCAATGATTTATGTCCTGGGTTTTTTTCCCCAATTTCCAAGGACTTATTGTTCCTGTTAATAGCAATTACATAGTCTGTATCTTTAGCTAATACAGCTGTTTAAAGTGTAATGTGGGATTATTGAATCAAAATGGTATGACTTCAGTTAAAATGTATTTATGTTCCAGGACTCACAGAGCAAACTGTGCAAGTGCAGGATACTTCTGATCTGCTTAACACTCACGGAATTCCATGTACAGGTGGATTAATGCATAAACTTTAGTTTTTCCCATAGTATTGAACTTAGTCATTGTGACCCTAATTTTGTGTTTTACTAACAACTGAATGTTGTGCTCAGTTTAAGATAGTTTTGTAAGGGTTCTTAATAGAGAACACTTCTCCTCATGTTGTTGTTGAATGACTTCTTTTCTTTCTAGTTATAAAGTGCAGAATGAGTGGTTCGTTTGGTTTCAGGTAGGCTTGTTGAGCTGAATATTCAGGAAATTCTGACTTTACTCTGAGTACATATGAAGCTGATGTCACTTACGCCCCATAGTGGAAGTGCTTTATAATCCTAGTAAGGATACAAATAAGCCACTACAGAAATGGAAACACTTTGTATTTGATCCAGTATTGGTGCCAGCCATCTGCTTTTTCCTTCCTCCGCTGAAATCCCTGTGGCTAAAACGAGGAGATTGAGCAGGTGTCTGGCAGGTAACTGACTGGGAACTCTGAATCCAGATGTCTGGAGAGTGCTTTGATTTTTTCATTAAAGATTAAGAAATCAGAGTGCTCTCTGAACCCCTCGAGTCTTAAAACCTTGCTGTTTTCCACTGTGTGATGACCCTGCTTACCCACATCTTTCAGTGTTCCTACTCCCAGTACTGATGTGCATTTGCTTAGCTGCATTGTTGTAATGCCTGAGAGTCCCAGTCATGGCCGAGAGCTTACTGTATGTACCTTGTAACAGACCAGCACAGTAAAGAGACCCTTTTATAGTCAACAGTGACTGCAGGAATTCTTAAAAGACGTAATTTTAGAAATTTGAACTAAAGCCCTGTCAGTACTGTTAAAGACTGGCTGTGCTCAGTCAATACTGTCATCTGTTTGCTGCAAGTGTGTGGATGTGGGCGAACCAAGGTCAGCACTGCTTCAGCTTAGATAACTGTTGATAAACAGAGATATTTCTGGGTCAAGTGAGATAGAGGCAGGCATGTGACAAAATAAAAACTATGTTGTTGTGTGTCTTTTTCTTTCACTTTTTGGCTTACTCCCTCTTCTTTGGTTATCACTACCCTGACTGCGTGATGTCTGAAATTAGACTTCTAAGCTCTTTGTGGAAGAATCCCCATCTAGGCTGTTGGTGGCTAATGTTAAAGATAATACAACTTTTATGACCTCAAAATACTTTATTAATATCAATGTATTTGGTTTCAAGTATTCTCATTTTATGAAACAATTCGAAGTGGCTTGCCTAAGTGCAAGTCTGTAGCAGAGCTGGAAGCTGATCCCAGATCCTAGGGGTTCTGCCTATACTTGTAGTCTCAGCTATTGTCCAGCCAGACTTGGGTGAGTGATGATGCTTGCTTTATGGTCTTAAGAATGTCTCTGCCAAGGGCTCAGGCTGAGATA
The DNA here is from genome assembly GCA_013398015.1 of Oreocharis arfaki. NCBI lineage: Eukaryota > Metazoa > Chordata > Aves > Passeriformes > Paramythiidae > Oreocharis > Oreocharis arfaki. The sequence continues at coordinate 126,834 of VZRR01005314.1, forward strand.
CTGAGTACATTTATACTTCTCATGAAGAAACCTCTGGGAATGGAAAGTATTGGTGTCTCTATGAACTTTCACCATTCTCTCCCCTTATTTGTAGCCCATTACCTCTTGCAAAGCCTCAAAGGAATCTGTAAAACACTCAGACTTTGTTGTTCTGTACACTGGATGTCTGTGCAAGCCTGGTTTTCTTCTGGAGTGCTGAAGAGGTTGAGATGAGAACAGCTGAACCTGTAGCAGTCTTTCCTGCTGCAGCCCGGTGCATTCAGATGTGTTTTCTTCTCAGGGCTAAAATGCAGAGAGATTTGGTCTGTCTCTGGGTGTCCATGCAATTCTGCAGCTGGTGTGTTTGTGGCAGGAGAGGCATTTGGACTGAAGGACATGTTGTGGTCACATCACATATGTGAATGCGAGAGCAAGGGAAAGCTTTTGGCCTGCTCTTTGCCATTCTGACTTTGGAGCCTGCTGTGATTCCTGCATGTTGGTCTCTCTGTTGCTAGCAACTGCCTTCCCAGACAGCTCCAAACAAAAAAGCTTAAAATAACTGTCTAAGGGCTTACAACTAGAACTGTTAACCCATTTCCAGTGGGAAAGAATTATGTTCATGTAACTTTACAAAGCCTGAGAGAAGCATTTCGTACTCCGTAATTACTGCACTCCTTCTGCACTCTAAGGCTGCCCAAGCCTCTTCAGACCAGCGTTTGTCATGATGACAGATTATAATAACAAATATTCCTAACTTCAGTACAGTTTATAAACGTTAACCAATGTAAGAAATGTACCATGTACCTGTTTTATTAAAGCATAAGCCTGATCTGTGTTGCGAAGCCATTTGTAAAGATGGGCTTTCCTGTGTATGCGTTTACAAGAGGCCAGATTGTGGAGCTGCCTCTCTTGCAGTGCAAGACAAAAAACTAGCCTGGTGCAAATCATGAATCATTCGTTTTCATGTGATGGAAACATCACTCAAAGTTTTGCTTGAAAATAAATGAAATTGAAGATCTTACATATCCCTTCAATAGCTGGTAGAAACAACATTGTCAGTTCCTCAAAAAAAAATCAGGTTGTGGCTTTTTTTTCCTTTTTTTGTTTGTTTAATTATCTGCTAAGTTTTAAAATTTTAGTCTGTCTTTTTAGTAGTCTTTCTTCCTCATCCATGCTGATTTTCTTCTTCTGATTTTCTTCTGTTTATGTAAGCCAGGTTTTGTCTGGCTTGGTTGTTATAAGGATAAGACTAATCAGCACTTGATGGGCATTTTCTTTGTAGCAACTTTTTGTCTCTTCCTGGTCCATTAGAGCAAAATTATGTGGAATAGGTGTGTTTTGTAAAGCAAGCTTCCAACACTTGTAACCAAGTTTACAGCTTGAATTGGAGAAGACAACCCCCAAAAATAGGGGTTTTTTGAGTGTTCATTGACAGTACATGACTTTCCTCTCGTAGAACTGCTACCTGAAAACTTCCCCTCGAGGTGCATCTGTGGTGCTTCGGACCCTGTAATTCAAAACACCAAAATCCTTCTCTGTAACATCCTCCATACCAGGATGGATCTGTGTGTTTAGATGGAGTGTGGAAAAATTGTGATGATGGGAATAAACGAAACCACATCCGTGGATGTAAATAGTAGGTCCAAATAGAATCAGAATGCATACTTCGGTGAATTTGAAGACCATTGGAACAGAAATGTACTTAATTAAATAATGTTTATAGGGCTGCATTTTCACCTTTATTACATCCTTTACCATAAACCAAAATATTTTCTTGAAAGAGGTTTTGTATTTCTCCTTGGATTGATTACTTCATGAAGTGTAGTTAATTTATTTCCATTTGGGTATGTATATTTTCCCCAAACAATATGGTGGTTCTACATTTTGTGTTATTTTGCTTGCTCTGGGTAATTAACCTCTGGTGCTGAATGTCAGGAAGGGTCTAGATTGGAGCAGTAGTTTGTGGCATCTGGTGGTGCAATACAAGCTACCTGATTTTGCTGGCACATAGTCCTTCACAGCATGACTATTTTCTCCCGTGTTTCACCTCACAGAGCTGATGGGTTTCACTTTTGAGTCTCTGATTAGTACAGTGGTTTAATAAAGGGTTATTAATTCCCAGCCTCCAAAAATGGGAAAGTGAAAGTGGCAGCAAAGTGGTTTTAACAGTGCCCTCAGGGCAGAGGCACCCTTGTAGTCAGTCATAGCTTCAGTCTTTCTCTGCAATAGAAATGGGCCAATCACATGAAAATTTGGGTAGGTCATAAATGTCTGCCATGCGTACTACTTATTTAGGTATGTGTTTGCTAGCCCCAGGCATGCACCTTCAGGAAACTGTGGAAGTTGCCAAACTTCCTGGATGCTGTGTTTTCCCTTTTGTTGTCTGTCTGTGAAGCAGCTTTCCTTTCATCTCTTTGTCTTTATTACAGGCCTGCTGTAGGTTTCCTTTTTTTTTGCCCTGAAGTGTTACACAACAAATAAGCCTTCCCCATTTCATAGGCTTTACTGATTCTAGAACTTGAATCTGATAAGCTCCCTAGATTAGTTTCATATTTGGAGGTGTTAGGGGAGATGATTGATACCTACTTACATTCTTTTGTAGTGGGCTTCTTTTAAACTGTGGGCTGTTCAGTTGGTCAGTTTTGCTTGTTTGCTTTGGGCTTCAGCTGTTGCTCTTCTGTAGTGCCACACTCCTGGAAAATACTTCTTTTGCTATAGAGACAGGCATTCTAGATGTCTGGAAAATGCAATACCATTTGGGATAAGGTGACAGGAACATAAAACCATCATCTTCCATTTATATTTTTGGCTTTCTTGCACACTGTTGTGTTTTGTAGTTGCTTTGAGTTTTCCCCTGCCTTTCTTCAGGACATAGATTACTGTGCTTTGCTGTATAGAATTTACAAACACAGTTTATTTTCTGTGCTGTGCTGTTATCCTTCCTGTTCAAGGTGTCTGAAGGTGGTGAGTGGGAGGTTGCAAACAATCTGCAGGAATTTGATGTAGCTAACTGTCTGGAAGAAAATGTGACAAAGTGAGCATGCGGGAGAGGCTTTGGAAGGAAGGATTGAAGCTGTTTCCATATACAGCAGGGTAAGCATAGACTATGTGCAGTAAGCTTTGCAAATCTTTTACAAACACAAAAACTGACCCATGCTTTCATCCTTTTCTCTGTTCTTACTCAATACTGTTGCAAATGGTGCTGGTGGTTTCACAGAGGCAGATTTCTGCTAGCTGGAACAAGTTTCTTGTTTGTGATGCCCTGTAAGTCTCCAGTCGTTTCCAGAAATGCAAACCACAAAAGCCAGAAACAAACCCTACCCTATTGAGCCTCCTCTGTCCTCCTATTGCACTGAAGGAATTAAGGAAGGAATTCCTGCACACGTGTGAATAGCACACCCAATTTTTATCTTCCACAGGTAGATTTAATTAAACCTGTGTTTTCTTGCAGGTTTGCAGAGGAACTGGTAGCTAGTATATTATATATTGCTTAATTTTTGACCTTGCTTGTTGTGTGATCTTAGAAGTGAATTGGTTCCTGTGTTTCTCTTCCTCATTAGTAAAATGTGTATTATAAATCTTTACATGTTTCGTAAATGTGGGATTTGACCATAGTAATGAGCAAATTGGAGAAGGAAAATTTGATAGCTCTGTCTCAGAAAGACCAGTGTAGCTTGCTGCATTTGTCTTAAATGTAACAATTGTTATTGGAATCTGTTCATCATCATCATTAAAAGTGATCGAGCTGCTTACGGGGGAGAACCATAATTTCAGTTGCTGGCAGCAGGAGGACTTAGTGAGAAATGATTGTCATCACCCTAATCTGACAGATTTCCTGTAAGGAACTGTGACAGTATTGTTGCAGTTAAGGCTGAGAATGTACATTAGCTGGAACGGAGAAACACTTTTACATGAAAACATTTTACATGAAAAAAACCCTAAAATAGAGGAGATTAAAAGCTGAGATGGTGGAATAAAAGACAGTCTACAACTCCAACTACAACTTGTTATTATTCTCAGCATCCTTAATTTTGCTGAAGTTTGAGGAGAAGTTAGAGTCTTTCCTGAGTCATTTTTGCATCATTCTGTCAGAGAGAAATGTTTGCAAATGATCTCGAAGGAGAATGAGGAATGTGCACAATTTAAACTTGCTTATCATGCCAGATATAGGTGATGTAGCAAATGGACTAAACAAAGCACAGGACAGCACAGAAGTGATCCCAAGAGTAAAGTTTTAAGACTACTGCACTGTGTGAGGACATGAACTTGATATGTGAAACTGTACAAATATACATATGCTTAGTTAAGAGAATATTTACAGAAATGGAATAATGGTGGATAGTTATTAAATATACAGGCAACAAGTTCTAAAGAGAGATAGAGATATTTTACATTAAATGGTTACCACTGAGTGTTTTAAATTTTTCCCCTTCATCAAATAACCTGTAACTTTAGTTAAGGTTTTATAGCAAACTCTCCAGGCTAATGATAAACTCTGACAAGATAGTTGCACTGGATAGGGATGTCTCAATGATTCTGCTTCGGATTGAATAAAATCTGCTGGTGGTCTGGGCCGGTAACAGCCTAGTGAGTAGCTCTGAGTGAAAAGACTTCATAATTTTAGATTAGAATCCTGGTTGCAGGCAGAGAATCCTCTGTAGTCCTGTTGTATACTTCACGAAGGCCTTCAGCGTTCTTTGCCTAAATGTAGCTCATATGGTGTTTTAGATGTGTTTGTGGTTTTCTTTAATGTGCTAGTGCAGATACGCTAAAGGAGTTTTTAGCTAAAAATGCTAACTCTGGCTTTTCTCAGTAAGGTGCCATGGGTTACTTTCCTTATGTATTTTTCACTCCAGAAAATACTGTATATGCACCCATTGGGTATATGTATGTCTAATTTGACATTCTTTTTAGGTGTAGAATAGGAAGCCTTGCAATATGAAAAATTCTTTAGAAATCTGAAAATATTTATGGTATTAGAGGAGGTGATGTACAATTTGCGTTCATCTGGAGAAAGTTCAGAAGTTCTTGAATGTCAGAAGCTCCTGGAAGTGAAAATAACTGATGATGTTGACTGCCAAATCTTAGCGTTATTAAAACAAAATATACCGATGCTAGGTTCTGCTTTTTATCTGTGCAGTTTAAAAGCAATGCAAAGTATCATAACACTTCAGTATATTTAGAGGCAAGACACAGTATCTTCTGGGAATTACTGTATTGGAAGTGGCTCTGTGCTTTCTTCAAAGGTACGGAATGGTCCGGGGTGTACTGCTCCAAAGCACTTGAGCCTGGAAGCGTGTTGCCATTTTACTGTGCTACTGCAGGCTGACTCTTGTGCTGAAATTAAAGTAAAACAAAACAAAAATCCCCAAAGCTGGTAATTGGCTAGGATGATGGTTGTGTGAGCTCATTCCCCCAACCTCAGGGAGGGAAGCCTGTTTAGTCAGAGAGCCAGCAGTGCTCATGCAGTGAAGCTGCCAAGCATGAGCTTTCCTGAAGCATAGTCATGCTGCAACTTGAACATTTATCATTGCAGCTTAAACTATGGACTGTTATTATTAGAATGGCATAGAAGATATTTTTATGCAGTTTTTCTATACAGAAAGAACTTCTAAAAAGCTAATTTTGTGATATTTTCTTTTACCATCAAATACCAGATACAACAAATCCTTTTATCGTGATGATCTCTCAGGATACAATAATTTTTGCATGTAACTGGGAGAGTTGGGATGTTCAGTAAGAATGTTTTGTTCAAAGTACCTTAAAGTCTTTTTTCTTCCTGGTAATGTCCTTTTCACTATCCTGGGTTTTGTGCTGAATAGCAACTTCAGTTGTACATATTCCTTTTCCTCATTAAGGTTATCTCTGAACTTACTCCTTTTTACACTTGGCATCTTAATAGTTCTGTTAGATCTCTTTCCCAGATTGTTGCAGTTCTAAACTGGTTTGAGTTAGACCTTGTGATGCTGGTGTCTTCTTATCTAGTCACAGAAAAAGCAGAACCGAAGTCCACACAAGTGTAGGTTTGGAAAGTTGTGCTAATGCAATGCTTTCTTACTAATGTGAGAGTCCTCTTGCTAAAGGTCTTCTGGGTGGTAGCTGCAAATCCCAGCCACAGCTATTAAGAACAGCATCAGTTGGGCTCGCTCTTTCTTTCTTTCTTTGGTTGAAAACAAGGACCCTTGAAGTTGAAAGTTGAATACCATCTTTTTGACATTTATTGTTGCATTTTTCTTCAAAGTGTAGAAAATCTACAGCAGAATTTGAGAAAGCTGTCTGGCAGGTTAAAACTTGGTTTAGTGGTAATGTCTTCTAATATACAGAAAACCTTGCATTCTTTTTATCAGAATTATGTGACTGATCAATACAAAAGCACGTAGAAGCATCAGTAGAAGGAATAAGTTGCCTAGTTTGGAGAGAAAAATACCTTATGATGGTTCCACAAAGTAAGACTGTTAGAGACCACTCTTAGTTCTATTACCTCAGGTATTGAGGTTTAGCTGTTATCTCTGATACATTTGCGATGCTGCAGAAAGCAAGGAGACAGGATAAGATAGCATTAATGCTTCTGAGAGGCATATAGCAACTTTTCTACCTCTACATTTTTGCTAGCAGGGATTCAGTTTCCTGCTGTAAGTTGTTTTTTCCTCTCCTAGTGAAGTTTTGAAGTAGGAAAAACTTAGTTTATGAAATCTTCGTTTGTGTACTAGTTGCAGTTTAGAGAGAATTTTCCATCTCACGTGTCCATAATTTCTCCTAGAGTTATTTTCGTCCTGTTGTGATAGTCTTGGAAAACGAGCTGAGACATTGTGCTTAGAAGAGGGAGGAATGCCCTGGCTCCGTGATACGGGGTGGCAGAGGTCCATGGTTTGTAGCCAAGGCGAAGGGGAGGCAGTGTGGGGGAACAGCTATGTAACAGCCTGAGGAAGTGAGTCACTTTGCTCTGAAACACAGTCCCATGGTTCCAGTAGCACTGAAGCCAAGCTTGGCCTCTGAGGTGGAAGTTGCGTAAGTTAATTAAAACTCTTTGTCTTTTCCTCCTCGTCATGTTCCTAACCCCACCTCAGTATTAAAACCTGCACTGTACCCATATCCATCTGGGGAAGCTCAGATTACAGGACTTCAGTGTGCTACGTAGTTTTGGTTTATTATTTTTCATTTTAGAAAGAGGGATAAATAGATTGCGGGTTTCATTGGAGGGGATGTGTGTGTTGGTCTTACCTGCTCCACTCAAGAGAAGCTTGATTATGTAACAGACAGGATGTAGTAAGAATAGGTTTTAAACAATTTGTTACAATTTTCCTGGAATAGATTGGCTATGTGATTTAAAATGGAAGAGAGTGCACACTGAAAAGGATAGGAATAGAGACTTACACTAGAATGTTAGTAGTAGTAGCCTAAGAATATAATTGAATTTAAAACTAAACATCTAAAAAGGTTTTTGCTGTGCAAATAGAAATACTAGTGTATGTGTTCACACATTAGACTTTAATCCTGCAAGCTAGCCTCTTAGAGTTTGTGGATAGTTTTTCTTCATGGAAGAAGAGGGTAGGAGGGTAGAATTGTCGTAGAGTACCTGTTCTGGAAAGGCTTTCTCCTATTACGTTTGTAGCTTTACATGAACAGGTATTTGCTGATGTCTGGGAGCAGCTGTAGCAACAGCAGCTAGGTGAGCTACCTTTCAGTGAGTGTGACCTGAGCAGGAGTAGTTGCTTTCAGCTTTTGAAAAAAACATCTGAGAGAGCAACAGGTTGAGCAGGCCCTGTTTCCAGTGCTTGGATGCTGGGTGGGCAGTTCTTAACTGGAAATCATTTGTAATCATTGGTGGCATGTGTGTGTGGCTGTTGCCTGATTCTTTTCCTTCTGAATACTGAATTGAGCATCTTGCTGCGTGTTTGGCTGCAGCCTTCATGTACATGTGTGTCTTTTAAAGGTCTTTGGGAAATCTGGCCTTTTGGCAAGCCATGAGGATTTTTTGTTTTGTGGTTTTGAGTTGAGATTAAAACCAGGTTATTCTGGCTACAGGAAGACATGAAAGTAATTGGCCAGATCAGAGGTAGTTTAAGAGTAAAACTTTCAGCTTGAACTTAAGTGATTAGTCAGAATTCTGTGTGCAGTTGGGAGTTGCATCATGCAAGTACAGTGAGATACTTGTTCTGTAAAACTAAGTTGTTTTGTTTTGCATTCTTCTAGCAGGTCATATCTGTTGTTTCTTCCATGTATTATCCTGGTCTTCATTTCTGTGGGAAATGGGACAGACATATGCATTATTGCTTATCACATGATTGTTCATAGGCCAGTTATGTCTGTTGATGATTCATTGCAATTGCTTCTCTATTTCAGGACCTGTAACTAAGTAGACCCTACTGACCTCTGAACCAGGAAGTGTAAGAGTGAAAAGAAGTGGGAGAAGCACACAAAGAAAAGGGAAGTGAATGCACTTTCATCTGGACTTCTTTCCTGCCCTTTATTACTAAAGCTGAATGGAAAAGAAAGACTGCTGTGCCTTTCCTCCCCCAACCTTAGGGATGGGTGGATTATAAATACTGTGTGTGTGGCTGGGAGAGTAGACTGAACCATGAATCTTCACGCTCAGCAAAAGTCTTCAAGCAAAAGGACTGGGAAACGAGTTGCCTATTTTAATGAGCAGGACATAGCTGTGCCATCAAAAGAACCACAGCAGCAGCTTAAGGAAGGACAGTACTATGGTCATGGAGGGAATATACCAGTCTCCCAAACTATGGAGATTTCTCATGCAGGAGGATTAACAAGTGCGCCCAACAATGTTGCTTTGATGAACTCTGTTTACAGTCAAGATAGGGGAGAATCAGTGATGATGCCCCAGTCAGTAACAGCTGTCAAATGGCAGAATTCACTAATGGGAAACCGGTTGCCAGAGAGGGGTGACAGCCACTGGCAGTCTCCACCTTCAATGTGGAACCACAGTATGGTTTTTGGTGGCAACCCAAAAGGTCCCCACTCCAATGCTGGTGCCCCAGGCTTCTATGGCCACCCAGAAGCCCTTAAAAGAAACCAAGAGAAAGGAGTGTTTGTGTCACAGCTGGATTTATATGGAGATGCTGTCCAGCAAATGATGTCCCAGAAGGCTCAGCTGGAACAGCAAGCCCTGGTTAGACAACAAGCTCAAATGAATTCTTTTCATCAAATGCAGAAACAACAACAGCAGAATCAAAGTCTGCCATTGCAGCCTTTTCAACTTGCATTTGGTCACCAAGGCCAAAAGCAAGGTCTTCCTGAGTTGTTACACGTCTTTCAAGAAGCCCCAACTTCTTCCAGTCCAGCATTTACTGCGCAACAAAAACAGCAAGCTCTTCCCCAGCTACAGCTCTTTGAAAATTTCTATCCTCAGCAGCAGCAGCAGCAGCAACAGGCTGCCACACAAGCCTTTGGTCTGCAGCAAACAACTTCCATAGCACAGCCTCATGTGGCAGCTGCAGCACCTCAGCATCACATGATGCCGCACCAGTTTCAGCAAGCAGAGAGGAATCAGGAGCTATTCAAGGCATTAACAGAGCAGAACCAACAGACTGTGCTACCTCAGACCCAGATTCCCTTTCCAAGAAGATCACGGAGACTCTCCAAAGAAGGTGTCCTGCTGACATCTGCAGGAGAAGTGTTGACTTCTAAGCAGGCAGAAGAGCAACCTAGCAATTTATTTCTGCCTCACTGGCAAGCACATCAGCAAGAGGTCCCATTACAGCAGCCACCTGAGTCACTGGCCCACAATAAAAGTGGCTATTTGCACCCCAGAAGATTGGATCTGGGACAGAAGGATGTCCTCGTCAATAGTGAGCAGTGCCAGATGGAAACAGACAGGCAAGCTGCAGCCCAGAATGGTAGAGATGAGGAGAAACAGGCAGCAGCACCTGAAGAAAACACTCAGAGAACTAATGATTTTCAGGGTGTCAGAGGTGGTGTAATCCAGAGTACCCGACGGAGACGACGTGTTTCTCAAGAAGCCAATTTGCTGACTTTGGCCCAGAAAGCTGTTGAGCTGGCTTCTCTTCAGAATGTAAAGGTAATGTATAGACCCTAACCAATATATCATGTTTTAGACTACAAAATAGGGCTGAAATGAATTTATGTACATATGCAGGATAGGATGGTATCTTAAAGTATGCATCAAGGACAGCTCTGCAGTGAAGGCATGTAAGTTCAGCTACTGTAATTCATAGATATGGGAGAACAGAGATGTAGTGTAGTGAAACCACTAAGGGACAGTTTTATTTCACTAACACCAAATGGTTTCTTAGCTCATGACATCAAAATACGGATATTTTCAGCTTAGGTCTCAATGTGATCAGGAATTTTGAGAAGCAAGTATAAGCAGTTTGCTTGTTGTCTTTTTACCAATTTAACATTCTCTTTCTTTTCTGTTAAAAGACTTAGCTTACCTGCCTGCTTTTCAGTTTCAGCAGTTGAAGTGTTTCTAAAATGTGCTATCTAAAAATTACATAATGCAATTTACATGTTCAATATTTCACAAATATTAAAAGTCTAAGAAAGCTTCACTTATGTGAAGAACCTATACTAGGCATGACAAAAGTCTGTCTCATGCAGCATCCTGTTTCTGAGAATGACTTGAGGGCTGTAGAATGACCTGTCTGCCTGTAGACCTCCTGTAGGACTTAATGGGGAAGAAATTTAGTGCTGACTGATTTGGTAGTTCACTACTCCTAACCTTTTGATATCCCATCAGTCTAAAGTGTACAGTATATATTCCATATGGCAAGATGACAGAGTTCAAAATCAACTAGACTGTTGGGAGTCGAGTGATGGGATTTTGGAGTTGGGTGGGGGTTTTTTGAGGGATTGTTTTTGAAGGTTTTCTTAGAGTTGCAGTTTGACTAATCTTTCACTGTGTGCTTCTTATGAGGCACACTTTTCCTCGTTGAGTTTTGTTGCCAAAGGCTGATGAGATACAGATGTTGCATGAGCTACTTTCACCTACAGTTTTGACACTTGAATTGCTATCCAGTCAGACAACAAAAGGAAGGGCATTTTTTCCTGTTTTGTTCTCATCATCCTTTTTTTCCTCGCCTGTCACTGTTTTTTCCCATCTGTTCCTTAGAGGAATGTGCTGTTTGAGTGAAAGTACTGGACTAATAAACAGTGAGGTGAATATCCATAGCCTACTCCATCTCTTGGACAGCAGAAAGCAAATAGTGACTTGGTTGATGCTGTCTTCAATCCCTTTTGCTCTAACTCCAGTTGAACAAGCAGATTAGATAAAGAACTGGTAGTACATAGTAGCATGGCGGATTTGCTCATACTTTGCCAGCCATTGTGTGGTTATATTGCAGAAGGCCTGCAATTCACATTGCACTTGGATCACTAACAGAGTGTCAAGAAGAAACAAAGAGAGCATCTAGGAAAAGGCCCTGAGAGATGAAGCAAGAAATTGGCCATTTGAAGGCATGTCTGCTTGCAGTCTGATTCATAATGTAAAGACCAGAGAAGTGTTTTGACAGATGCTCTTTTCTTCTTTGCAGTTATGCAAGCAGCTTTCATAATGGACTAGCAGAAGAATTCTTTATGTTTAGATCTCTTCAGGCTTTCAGGATGAGGTTTTGAAAGATGATAACATTCTTACCGGAGGTCTGATGGATTTTACATCTTGAAGGTGTTGATTATTGTGTGAGGGAGAAAAAGAAAATATGTTTGCTGAATAAGAATGGTCTGCTTCTCTTACGAGTGTCTTTCTGTTAAAAACGACCTAGAAGCCTTCTCTGCATAGGTTATCTGAAGAGTGTGTAGAAGGCCATATAGTTAAATTATTGATTAAAGAAGATAATATTCGTAATTTGAACCAGTTGTTTGAACATCCCAGTCTAGGTATGTGTACCTTCTGCAAAAATAGCATTCTGGACAGCAGTATCTGTCTACATGCAGTGTCACAACTGATGCTTTGCACCAGAGCTGCCTGTGGCTGCCTTTTTTTCAGGTGGTGCAAGCTTATTACTGCCTACAGGCTGCAGTAAATTCTCAGCTCTTAGTCTAATGGTTTCAGTGTGATTTGTTGTCTTCTAAAAGTACAGAAAACTTTTACCAAATCTGAATGGTTGTCTTAAAGGATGTCTGAATTTGAATATTCCTTTATGGAAGGAAGACAGGTTTTGAGTATCCTGGCTGCTTTCCCCTGGCACAGGGCAGGGCACCAGCTGCTACAAACAAAAGGAAAAAAGAAGTTTTGTTTTCAGAATTGTAGTTCTGGACTTGCCTCCTTCATGGACAAGCTTTGGTTTGACTGCAGACAGAAGCTGCCTCTCCTTGATGCAGATGATGCAGAGTGATGGCAGACAGCACTCTGTGGGCAGGTGTTTTTAAAAGGCTCGTGTGGTTTCTTACCTGATCACAGAAGTGGCCTTGGAACAGTTCTTCCAGCTGTTGCAGTTGGGTTTTTCTGTGAATTCTAACTTTTTAAGAAACAGCTTGAGGGATAGACAGGATCAATGCTGGAACATCTGATGGGTTTCTATGGATTTCTGGGAGGACTCTAGATGACTAGTTCATCCCTCTGTATTTATGCAAGAGTCTAAATGAAAGTGCCACGTGTTGCACTTGCTGTAGTTATGCAGCAGCTCTCCTACCCCAAATTCTGCAACAGGGATGCTGAGGTAGCCAGAAATCCCCTTGCAGGTCTACAAATGAAGGTCCCATCCCTTATTCAGAGAGTCCTTTCTGCTTTCCTCTGAGATTAATCAAACAGTTGGGAAACTATTTAGGGATCTGAAGCAAAAGGCTTAATTCCAAAACTGCTCATGTCCCCTGTTAGTTAACCTTAGGTATGTGTGAACTTTCATGATGAGAAAAGCTCTAGTGTGGACCAGAACATTTTTAAGGATGTCTCAACTGTTTATATTAAGTTCCCACTGGTGCCTTTTCTCTATCTGTACTACTGTTCAGGTCTCCTCTTCTTTTGTCTCGGAGGGGTCATCTCTCCCATCATTGAGGAGGAGTCCTTTGCTGATTGCCCCCTAGTCTTGAAAATAAAAGGAGCATGGTTAACCCATCATAAAGCCAGAGGAAAGTGACACTTTAGTATGACTAGCTGTCATAATTTCCTCCTTGTAGTCAGCAAATTAGTTTGTGTCTCTTGACCTACAGAGGTCTATGTAGCACACAGGAAGTACCTGAGGTTTTTAGATTGGTCAGAATTGGCTCTTGTTCACATATTCACATTAACATTACATGTTTTATTGATGTACCCAGAAAGTGGTGGAGGGTGGCTACAAAAATTTACAAGATCCCCTTGCTGTCTAGAAGTAGTGGACTCTAGCTAATGTCTGTCAGCATGATAAACATGATGAACGCCCTCCAAATCGAAAATTGGTAGTTTTATGGGAAAGTACAGGTGCCTGGCACCAGCCTGAAGGCAGGTCATCAGAGCTCATTAATTGCTCCTGAGGCATATTCTGGGACAATGGATGCCCCTTGTTGTGTGTTCCATCACTGTGTGGTAGGGGTGGACATCTGCAGTCTCTGTGAAGAAGCAGTCAGACTTGTGAACTGCAGGGTCAGTTATAGGATAAACCTTCCTGTGCACATTTAGCCCAGCTCTAATAAAAGGTCTTGAAAGAAGGCAGTCCTGAATCTTCTTGATATGGTAGATTTTATGTGCTTAATCTTGTTATTTGGCTTATTTTGAAGGCTTAATGTTTTCCAGAGTAGACCTGTTTGCTCTTAAAACCAACAAAAATTATCAGGTCTCTCATTTGGACTGAGGCCGGAGCACTAACCCCAACTCTGATGCATGTTGTGACAATACACTTGTGCTTCCCTCAATATAGTGTCAAAGTGTGATTCTCAGTCACCAGTGAAGCTGAAGGGCTTTCGTGATCTATGACCACAGTGAAGTGACTGCAGTGTGTCTGAACCCTTATGACAGAACGTGCTCATGCTGGTTTACTGATCAGGATTAGGTTCTTGTAATGGCAAACAGTAGATTCTGTTGGAGGGCTTCAGTAAATCTCTGCAAAATTTTGGAAGTCCAGGTTGGAGACCTCTTGTCATGCCTGAGATATTATGTACCTTAGATTTTACCTAAAAACCACAACTGTTCAGCTAGGTTCCTCAGTAGACTCTGGCTCTGACAGAGGGTGACTTTGCATACTTAATCCTGTCCAAAGGCTTTCCACACAGAGCTCAAAGCTGGGGAGATGTTCTGAAACACCAAAAGGAGCATCTTCTACAGCTTCTACACTGCACTTCATCAGAGCTCAAGAAGGCCTTTTACATCCCTGGAGAGAGGTGTTTTTGAAAGTTTTAATTAGTATCTGGGTTCTAAATGAGCTGGCAACTCAACTTAGAATCTGTGAATTGAGAGTGGAATGAACATTTGAAGGAGTAGAAATCATTGATTGCTAGCAGTACCTGAAGCCATTTGATGTTACAGTGTCCATGTGTTTATCCATCCTCCATTCCCATCTCCGTGGAGCTCAATTTTCTAGGACTTCCATAAGTAAAACTGTAAGCTGTACTATCAGTGGAAAAAGTGCTGACTTGCAGATAATATCTTGTTGATTCTGTTGAGCAAAAGTACTTCAGGTTCAGGTTAGACAACAAAACTCAGAGGCTCTAGTTATAATAAGGAAAGATCCTTTTGTCCTATAAATCAGAAAAAAAAAGATGAAGCAAATCTAGCTCTGGGTTTGGGGTTTTTTTGTATGTGAGAGATTTAATTAAGATATTATCATGGTTCAGTCTTTCCTGGAGCGGAAATCCAATATTTGAAATTAATAACCTGCAGCTTTTGATCATTACTAAAACTGAAGAGCCTTTGTTAAAAGTTAAAAAGCAGGGAACAAATTCATATAGAAAATAAAATGTCAAAACATAGGTAGTGAAACAATTCTTAAGAATGATGTATCTAAGTGTTCTAGTGGTTGACACTACAGGCAATCCTCAAGTAATTCTGTGAAATTTTAGTAACACTGTAAAATATTCTTTTTCCTCCAGTAATGCTTCCAAATCCATTTCAGCTTGCAGATTGCAACTCACTGAAAGTGAGTTGATACCTGATTTATTTTGTGAGCAATACAGAACTTTTTAGGAATCTGTTTTTCTTTTCAGGAACTGGATAATTCAGAGGAGAAAAAGAGTGTGCTGGTAACAGCTCCAGGACCTACTGCAGCTTCAAAAAGTGTTGTGGAATTCCCCAGTTCTTCACCAGCTCCCAAAAAAGCCCGGGAGGATAACAGCCTTGTGCCTCTTATCATTCCTGTGTCTGTGCCAGTGAGGAAAATTGACTTACAGAGCCTTGAAAAGGAAAAGTCTGAGGATGGAAAACTTCAGAGAGGCCAAACAAACGATCGAGCTCCTTGTGAACGGAAGCCTTCTGTGATAGTCACTCGGAGGCGATCTAATCGTAATACTAACATGGACACCTTGAGTCAGGTATGGATGGACTAAGATACCAAAGATGAGCCAGATCTGTTAGATTTAATCGCACAGTTTGTAGCCATGAACTTTTCTATTAAAGTAGTTTGATCTCAAGGCTTGAACTTGGAATGTATGTGGTCTGGGGATTTTTTTAAATCATAGTACTGTCATATATTTGGGCATTGCTGGCTTTTCATGACCTGCAGCTAATGCTAGTACAGTCAAGCAATGCCTCACTAAATTCACTAAATAGTGAATAAAGCCAGATGGGCAGTAAGACTAGAATAATAGTCTGTTTGTTTAAAGAGTGCTTTCTTCATACATACATAGATACTAATAAATTCTAAGTAGTGCACATACCTCTCAATGTGAATAAAATCCGAAGTGAAGATTTATTCTCACGGAATCTAAACCTTTTGCTGAGTTCTGAAGGTCAGTACTTGATTGTTGCCCTGCAGCCTGGTAGTGATGAGCACGTGTAGATTTTTTTATTTTCCCTCTCTTCTATGCAGAAGTACAACAGAATGTTCATATACCAGAGAAATGGCAGGCATCTGGGGGAGGTTTCTCCACATTTAAATGTTTGACCATCTAATAAAATACTGTTATATTGTCTTCTGTTCTCCTGCCACTATTCGGTGTCACTGTATCTGTACCAGGTTCTGCAGTGCTTTTTTGTTCTCTTTTAAAGCTGTCATGAAGGTTGGACCAGATGTACATGTAGTTCTTGTAAAATATAATTTTATAATCACATGAGCTAGGGCTGCTACCTAATAGTTCCTGTTTCCAGTCCATTCCATTCCCTGTCTTCTTCCTCTCTTTCCCCTTCTGCTAATTGTTGAGACATCCTCCAGCTGTCCTATCCAGATTTTGAGGACCATGAAAAAATGTTGTCATTTCACTGAAGTTTTTCAAGCAACCTGAGGTTTTAAAACTAAATTAACTATGTAATTTTTTTCCTAATAGCATGAAGACACTGTTCCAAAGGATGAAGCAGAGGGCTTTGCCCGAAAACCAAAGCAGCGGCCAAGACCGGAGCCACTCTTCATACCACCAAAAGCCGGCACCTTTATTGCACCACCTGTTTATTCCAACATTACTCCGTATCAGAGCCACTTACGGTCACCTGTCCGTCTGGCAGACCATCCTTCAGATAGGAACTTTGAGCTACCTCCTTACACTCCTCCACCAATCCTTAGTCCAGTGAGAGAAGGATCTGGGCTGTATTTTAACGCTATCCTCTCTTCAAGTGGTCATTCGGTTCCACCTCCGATGACTCCCAAAAGTGGTCACAGAACTCTGCTTAGATCAAGTAAGTTTCACTTTAACCTTCCTTTATTGCCTAATTTATGATTAGGAACTGCAGAGCATTAGGAGGAAGATCATGCCCTTAGAAGATGTGGTTGTGTGAAACTGGAGCTTCTTCATGCTTGTTTGGGGAGCTGGAGTAGAGGAAATGCGGTGCTGCTCCATCTGGGCACGGATGTTAAGATGCGTTCACAAGCAGCCTGCAACACCCCCTGCTGACGTTCTTGGGAATGGAAAAATCGGTTCCTCTCGCAGGTTGCTGGTATCTTGAACTGAGGGGAGGAGGGCAAATTCCTGGTCATCTGAAACATCATTATTTAGCCTGGGGGTACCTTTTTTGAGAGATGGACAGCTCTGATTAGATTTGCAAGCTGTGTGAAAAGCAAATCTCAGATGTGAAGCTGAGCTGTTCTTTCTTTCTTGTTGCAGATAGTTCGGAAGTTACCCCTCCGATTCTTACGGTAGTGGGGGAAGCCACCCCGGTCAGCATTGAACCGTAAGTAGCCAGTAGATTCATAGGCTCATAGTAAAAGTCCTTCCAGACTCTTAGTAAGAGTCCATCTGTCCTTCCTCCCTTCCTTCCTCCCTTCCTTCCTCCCTTCCTTCCTCCCTTCCTTCCTCCCTTCCTTCCTCCCTTCCTTCCTTCCTTCCTCCCTCTCTTCGTTCCTCCCTCCCTTCTGCTCCCTTTACAGCCAATGTATCTCTTAGAAGCATTAGAACTGTTCTTATTGGTGGTTCAAAATATAAGTTGTCTTGAGTGAAAATTACTCCATACGATAGATAGTGTTTGTTTGGGCAAACGTAATTCTGGTGATACTAACTGCTTTCTATTACTGCTTATCTGTCTCTGGGTTGAAATACTGTTAATTACCTAGAGGTGAATCCTTTCCTGTGTTGTTGTATATGAGCACTTCTTTGTATGCTGTATGCTTGTTTTAGGGTGGGAAGATTATGCTCCTTTAGAGGAAGGATAGAATGTAGCATGGAAAACTGGAGTTAGCACTGACATGGACTGGTCAGATCGCAGGTGTGTTGTAGCTGCAGCACAGCTGTGAACACCTCTCTCCCCTCCGGGCGAGCTCAGCCTGAAAGCCCTACAGCCAGGGGCCTATGGGGTGTGTGCCCTGAGCTAATGAGCCTTGTTAGTCTTTAGCTGGCTGTGTGCTGGGAAACTTCAGACATATGTGGACACAGCAGCACTGGGGAACACAGCTGGGAGATGCCGAAGCTGGAATTGTGAGCTTAGGCTTGGTGCCAGTCCTGCTAAACCTGAGTGGAATTGCAAATGTCTCTGCACAGCCTTTGCAAATGCTCTGGGAGTGTTATCAGCTCAAGCTCAGTCCTGCAGAACTACAGCAGCATAGTCTCAGTTCATTATTATACCTAGTTAATGAACTTCTGCAAAATCTAATCATGGAGATGCATGGCATGGAGGCACCCATATGGCATAAAAACACCCACGTGGCTCTGCATCTGATTGTGCAGTCAGGAATCTCTGCTCTAACTCTGCAGCATATCCTGTAACATTTGAGGTATTTAACTCAAACTTTCCCCAAATAAATACAAGGCTTCTTTTGCTTTTATCCAAAATGGTTTTTATTTTAAAAATGGACTGGAGCATTTGCTGATAGTTTTATTTTTTTCTCGCCGTTTTTCCATTCTGCCTTCATGTTTGAAGCTCAGTTTTGTGCACCTGTGGCAGCAGCCTGTCCTGAGCAAATGTTGCAGTTGTGAATGAACATAGATTTTTCTTGTCACCTTCGCAAACCTCGTCTAGACTGAGCCTGTTAATTGAAATAAGCACATTCATTGTTGTGTAAATTTATTTTGTATATTGCCTAATTCATCTTTCTCCTGTTGATTCATTTCACATTAATCCAGAGGAACTTCTTGAACAGATATTTTTTGTGTCCTTCCCAGGTCTTGATCTTTGACCCTCTCTATGGTGCAGTTGTCTTTGTTGTGTCTAATGGCTTAAATTGCTGAAGTGAATGACATAAAGTTAGTTGTGATTTTAGTTGTGTGTGAAAATTTTTTAATTTGTTGCTGGAAATTTCAAGCTATGGTAACATAGTAGTGCAAGTTCATTTCCTTTTGCCAAAAGGGACTTACTTGCAGAGTTGTGTTACTGTCATCTCAAGTCTTACTGAACAGATGCTTATGCAGGTAGATAGCTTTTAACTTTTAATCACAATAAGTTAATAACCTGGTGTCATTCTGTGTTTGGCAGCTCTGCTGTGGTCAGTTATGTAGACATATCTTCCGTAAAGAGAATATGGCAGGAAGCACTTTTTTTTTTTAAGGAAAAGATGTTTAATTTGCTTTGTAGTCTTGTCAGAAGTCGACTCTAACTTGTGATTACCCAATATAGGGTTCTTAATTGCTTGTGCTTTGCCAAAGCTTCTGTTAATGCTTCTCAAAAGGTTATTTAATTGCAGTGATTTGGAATAGGAAATGCGATAATGAAGCTTAATTCTTTGTGAAGTAGTACAATAGGCAGCTGCTGTCACAGATCCTTGTGTCCTACAGGTTTTGTAATCAAAACTACATCAGAGATGCAACATTTTCAACTGCCTTAGTTCTTCCTTGCCCACGGCTGTGATTTGAGATGTGTAATGTCCCTATTGCTTTACCTTCAACAGGTATTGGAAATAGTTTTTGGGGAAAAAGATAGTATATGGCAGCCTGCCTAAAAGTTCCCTGCTTACATCTATCATGCCTGATGTCATCTTGCCATCACCTACTGAAAGGAAGTTAGAATCAGTCTGTGCATCTAGTAGGTTCTGAAGGACAGAATCCAAAAGGAATCCCACCCCTCTTGTGTGGAGCTGCTGCTGAATGGGTGATGAAGCTGGAACAAGTGTATAGGGTAGCTAACTTCTGCATCGCTTTGTTACACGCGAGCTGTAAACTGTTCCCCTTAAGTAGATCTGGATCTGCTATAGATGCAAAAGAAATAGTTTGCAAAATCTCTTTGTATGTGTGTTAGAAGTCAGTCATTTTTTTGAACACCGGCTTTTCCAACACGTGACACATCTTATGATGCAGGTCCTTCATGACAATGTCAAAATGAGGAATTAGGTGTAAAAGAGGGAATTAAGGTGTCTGCTGCTTCTCCTTCCATACCCGTTTCCTCCCCTTCATACCGCAGTCTTTTAGGACTTCAAAACACTCTATTGAAACACTTGGTAGTATCTCACTGGATTTTTGTACAGGTTGTGTATTGTTTCAAGGCCTCCCCACACCTCTTCCAAACTCTTTTTCGTAATAGACACGCATGTGTCATTTCAGAGGACGGGTAAAGTCTGGAGGTTGGCATTTCTGAGAAGTTTTCGTTATTATTCCTTATTGCACTAGATCATACTTTTTCTCTGGTAACTGTGCTGGGGGCGAGGGAGGCACCAAGCCAAGGCTTGAGAATTATAGCAAACCTTGCCCTGGGCAGGGGGTTGCAATTTTTTCTAGCGAAACAGCTCCAGAATTTTATCATCTTGTGGGCACTGCCTGATCTGCTCTCTCCAAAAAAGAGCTTCTTTATACTTTAGTATGTCAAGAGCTACCAGTGTGCTGCTAGTTGACTGACATCTGCATGAGGAACACTTTAGCATTAAGCATGGAGCAGAACAGTCTTTCAGTGGGGGTTCTTACCCATCTCTGTGCACAAAGTCGTGTTTGCTAGGACAGAGTAGAATCTCTGTGGATGGTCACTTGACTTAGAAGAAGTGTAGTGCTCTGTGGGTTGCGTGTAGTGAGAAATCTGTCTGCTAATTCAGATGTAAAAGTGCAAGATTGCTGCTAGAAGGATAGGATTTGGGTTTGGTACAAAATGAGCAATACAGGTTTCATTGTTTTATATTTTTGATTTCAATTGTTGGAAAGAGTACCTAAAAGACACCAGCTTGTGTCAAGATCATAAAGGACCAAATTTTGATCCTGCTTTGAATGGCAAGTTGGACCAGATGGCAATGTTTAGGTTGAAAAGGACTTTTGGAGACTCTGGTTCGGTTGTTGGCTGACAAAATGTTAATACTAAAACAGGCTCACATATCTTATGCCTGAGGAGCAAGCTTGCCATAAGAGAACCCCATATGAGAGCCTCTTAAGAAGTGATGATTACTGGAAGTGAATAACTGTTCTTTGAGGAACTATTAGGGGATGCTAATTTAATGCAGTTTCAACCTATGCTGATAAAACAATGGAAACTGGTAATGGGTGCAAAACCTCTCAATTTCTGCGTTATTTATGTAACCTACAACACTGTTGGTGTTACATGCAAGAGCGTGCTGCATTTGTTTCTTCATTAGTGTTTCTAGCAGAGATGGAGACTTTCTGGATATTGTAAAGATGACCTGACTGTAAGGTTTTTCCTTCTCTGCAGGCGAATAAATGTAGGAACTCGCTTTCAAGCAGAAATCCCATCACTCCAAGACAGATCTCTGGCAGAAGCTGATGAACATAAAGCAGACCTGGTGTGGCAGCCGTGGGGTGACTTGGAAACCAACAAAGTCACCCAAGAGAATGGTAAGAAGGTGGAAGGCTGGTAAATAGGACAGAGTTGTCACAGTGATTGTAGGGGTAACTACATATCTTCTGTAGGCATAATTAAAAATCTTTTAGAGCTGCCAGTCAAGTGACATGTTTGAGTGGTCTTGAAAACAGTTTTAGGAGCAAAACTTGTTAATTGGATTGCATGTATGGGGCGGGGGGAGGTTGGTAGGATTGGTTCTTTTAATTGTGAGAAAACTGGGACCATTGTTTCTATCAGGCCAAGAGCAGCCTTTTGCTCAGTGAAGCTTCCTTGGTTTTGTAAGCATTTGAAAGCCACAAACACTCAACTCCTGTGTTTTTGAGGGATGTTCTAGATGTAACAGTATTTTGAAAAAATCAAGTTGTAGACAGAAGTCAGGATGAGGAAGCAGGAGTCGTGGTGGCTAGTAGCAGACTTGGGAAGCTGTCTGCTTTTGTTGCACATGGGTTGTGGCCTGTATAAATCCTGAAGGGGAGAGGAAGTGGGCAAGCTTGGAAGAAATATTTCTAGTGAGAGAGAAAAAGAGTTTTGTGAAATGGAAATTCACAATATAAGGGCAGATTCAAGAAATGTCTGAGGTGAAGGGAGGTGGGAAGACATTATAGGAGGGAGGAGATTTGCAAGAAACTCCATGTGTAATTAGTGCTGTATGACCTTGCAGTCTAATGAATTCTGGGGTCCAAATTTGACCCATATAAATTTGCAAGGACATTCAGTTTCTCTGAGTTTTACTTTCTGTTATGTCTAGTCCTCCTTCAAAAGAAGTAATTAATTATGCAAATCCTGTAGGAAACTTAATTTTGATCTTTTCTGAATTTTTTTGGTACCCCTGTGGAAACAGTGGAAAACCTGCTAGCTGCTGCCTGTTCAAGCATTTTTCCTGGGGCTGGAACCAACCAGGAGCTGGCGTTGCATTTCTTACATGAAGAAAAGGGAAGCATTCTGGTGAGTCTGCCTGGCTCTCACCTCAGTGTGGTCAAAGATGTTAAGGAAGGTCAGGTATCCTCTCATTCCTGAGAGGAGAGCCTTGCACTTTCTTTTCAGTGCACCTGGTTCCCACTGTTTGGTGTCCCTTGTGTGTCTCTAAAGTGGATTCTGACCGATGTACAGTGCCAAGTGCACTTACTATCTTATATATTTCCAACTTGGACATGTTTGGCTTTTTAACAGACACACTGACAGTCTATCAGGGCAAGTGAGCCAAGACTGCTAAATTAATCTTATATGTTGTCTTCTGGCAAGATTACCATGTTGAAAGGAAACATAAGAGGCTGCAGCTGAAAGCCGAGTCAGAGTTCAGTGTCTTGCTCCTCTTAGTTTTGGTAGGTCCATTTGACTTCTCTGATCTGTCTGTAGAACAGCTGTGCTACTAATTTTATATCAGTACTGTAAGATGTGATACACTTTCATTATTGCCCTTTCACACCAGTGGGAGGTAATATCAAAGAGCAGAGCAGAGCAAACAGCAAAGCTTTGTCATCCTTTTATAGTTCTATGACTGATTTAACCTGGCATAAATCAGTCCTGTGGTCAAGAGTATCTCACACTTTTGCCTGGCTGCTTGTTTCCCATCTCCTGGCACTGACACTTGTGAGACTGCATGGACTTGCATCGGAGAAGAGATCAAACAGAAAGTGATTTTTGTGTGTATGTGTTAGGTTTCTGCCAGCCCATCGTTGTGAATGCTGTTGTTGGTATTAGGGAGGAGCAGGACTGCCTCTGGCAACAGGAGCTCGTTGTTCAGGTGGTTTAAACTGCCAGTGGAAGCACAATTCCGTTGTCTCCTTCCTACGAAATTTGAAAGCGTTTCTGGTTTGTATGAAAACTAAAAAGTGGCTTGAGGGGTGGGGTTTTTGTGTGTATAACCTTTCAGTCACATGACTGTGGTTTTAATTTGAAATACTGCTTAGTCAAGTGAGATCAGATTACAGTGACTGGGATGTGTAAGGCAGGTATCATTTAGGGCAGCATTTTTGGATGTGTGTGTAATAGGCCTTTGGTTAATGTTATGCAAGGTCTCTGCCTATGGAATTGGCTCTCTCCCAGTACCCTGGTGGTTGTGTCAATTCACAGATGTGAAGAGATGCCCAGAATGTACCACTTGCCTGTGGTACCCAAGATTAGGTGGATAGTCAAGAATGTGATTTTTAAAGTTGTCCCAAGTGGTAGACTGTGCTCTGGTTCTTTTCTGTTAGCTTGCCACAGAAAGGAGAGGATAAACAATTGCCTGATCTTTGTTTTAATGCCCCAAACATTAAATTAATTATTTTACTTGTGTTTATTTAAGGGAGCTCTGACCAAACTGCTGTTGAAGAATCCAGTGCGACCACCTACCCACCCTTTGGCAGATTATCACTACACAGGTTTGTTAACCAGAACAACTCTCTGCTGCCTGCTTATCATCCAGGAGTTTTTCTATCCTTTTCTGATTTTTTGGAGTACTCTGTTATATTACAAGAAGATTAAAAGACCAGTCCTCTCTCATAACTCAAATGATAGCTTGCCAGAAATTTTGGTTGTGCAAATTCTGACACCTGAAACGTAAGAAACGCTGTGTCCTTCTGAACATGTGCGTGTGTATTGGCATATGCCTGAGTTCTGATTCCCTTTATGAGGAAAAGGGAAGGCAATCCCTTGCACTAAGCCACAGAGAATGCAGAAGGATAGCCAGTATGTACAAGAAAGACTGTGGTAGCCTTAGAATTACAGCCTCTCTGGCATGATTTTCCAGGGTGGAGTTAAGCAGGGGTTTTATGGGGAATAGTTTTCAAGCTTGCTGAAGAAGCCTCAGCCAACTATGGATACCTGTCAGTGTTTCTGCAAAATTTAAATACCATAAACTGCCTTTGTAGTCTTGTGCCTAATTAGAAAATAGTCAGCTGTGTGACACTGACTTCAGTGATCTAGGGTGACCCAAGTGACCTGAAAGACCTGATGTAAAGTAGTAGAGAGAAGTCTGATAGCTGGTGCCACAAAGCATAAAGTTACATTTCTTCATTATTTCACATTCCTACTGTAGCTGTTGGCAAATATTACCTGAATATCATCTGTAAGGAAGGGGGGGATTCAAAAATGTGTTTATTATTAGAGGCAAGGAATATTTGAGGAGTACTGGAGATGTAGTAAATCTTCAAGTACAGATTGGTGCTGAAAGAGAAGATCCTGTTCTCCTGCCCCACCATCTCCCTACTATAAAATCTTGTGACTGGGCCACCACAAAGTGTGTCACTTCACCTTGCTTGAGCAACATCTTAGTTCATCTAATTGAGTGGTTTTTGCAAGCTGAGCTGAGTTAACCTGTGGTGATGAGCACTAGATCTAACACAAAGGAAGTGTTGAGAGGACAGCTGAGGTGGAGCAGTAAGGGAGGAGTTAACAGCAATCTGCAGTTTTGCTGTAGTAGGCTCAAGGAGAGGCTGCACCCTTACATGTGTGTATTGGTCTTATTTAAGACAACCATGGAGAAAATGTATGTAGAAGAGTAAACATTTGAAATTGTATGGGCTTCCATTACAACTTATTTTTACCTACAGGATCAGACAAGTGGAAAGTTGCTGAAAAAAAGCTATTCAACAAAGGCATTGCAATCTACAAGAAAGACTTTTTCTTGGTCCAAAAGCTTGTAAGTTACTTTTTAAAAAAAATTTTCATTACAGCAGTGGTATGTTTTTACATGTTTGTTGAGCATTTAATACAGGAAGTTCAATCTTGATTTTTCTGAAACCTCGGTTTTAAGCATTAGGTCCTGCACTCAAAAGATTTCAGAGAAATGTCAGCATCCAGCACAGCACAGAATCTCACCAGAAAGCTAGAACAATAATGTTTGTTTTGCTGTTGTTGTTCACTTAGCCCTGGTACTTAGTCTGCATTACTTTCATTAGTCCATGCTGCAGATATCTCCTCTGCAGAGCACATTTGTAGAGCACTGGCAATGTTTGGCTTGAATGGCTTGCTGGTAAAACTAAAAAGAAACACATCTTTGCCGCTGATGGAGAGGACCAAAGAAGGATGTGTGAATAATGCATCCTTTAGATCTCTCTTTCCAGTTTTGTAACAATGATGGTAAAAATGATCACTCCCATATTTTGATGAGGTATGGCATGTCAGCAAGGGGGAAATCACCGAAGGAGAGTGCAAAACCAGGAGCTGCATGCATATTTACTGAATAAATTCCCCAAAGGCATTTAAGTTGCAAAAGCTCAGAACTAAGAATATATTCCAAAACTTTCAGAAAAATCACTGATACAGAATATGTAGATGGTCACAAGTCTATGCTGGTAGTTGTCTACCACCATATGCCTATGAAATGCACATGGCCAAAACAGGAAAGGGCTGCAAACCTTCACTTCCATTTTTGGATCGGTATTCTGGTCTGGTCTTCTCTGAAGGGCTGCTGGAAAATGAAGCTCCCCCATAAAACTGAGAGGCTGCTGTCAAGCCTGGTAGCTCAACTGGAACATTTCAGAGGCTGAGAGGTGCAGTAAGCTTACAAAGTTCCAGGTTCTGTCACTTTTGCATTAACCAGCTTTTCCTTGGAAAGTTTGTCCTCCAGTTCTCAGTGAATAACAATGGCAATAGGGGATGGGCTGTGGGATGAGGCAGATAGGCGAATATGACACAGGAAAGGAGACTTGAACAGCAGCTGTGGTGGCATGGAGACTACTAAGGAGAGAAGATACAAAGTGTGTTTATTGCACCCCTGGTAATTATTTATAAGTCTTCTTAAAATCATGTAATCCATTGGACTTTCATGTTTTTTAAACAACAGATAAAAACCAAAACAGTGGCTCAGTGTGTGGAATTCTACTACACATATAAGAAACAGGTGAAAATTGGTCGGAATGGGACCTTAATCTTTGGAGACATTGATGGTGCTAATGAGAGATCTATGAAAGATGAAGCTGAAGTTGACATAAAGGTAAGTAATTTCCTGAATTTCTCTCACCTCTTTTGGGCTGTGGTTTGAAGTCCTGTGTGTTGTCTCATTTACTGGTCAAATCAAAAGCACAAGCAATCTGGCTTCTCCACGGGAGTCCAGACTCAAAAACTTGGGTCCTGTGTCACATAATGACATTTACTTACAGACATCAAAATTAACAGTTCCTTTATCTTCTGGTGAAGAGTTCCCATAGGTTTGCACGTGTTCTTCCTCTCAGAAGGGACATCTTCAGTGAGGAACAGGGGCGTGTGGAGGAGGAGGAGGAAGAGGAGGAAGAAGAGGAGGCAGAGGAAGGGTTGGATAACAGAAAGAGGAGCACAGATGCTCTGGGAGATGAACAGACACTACAGGATGGTGTAATAGTAAGTGCTGTGTTGTGCTTTCAATGCCACCTTCACTTGCAAATAGTTCAGAAAACAGGTGGGCAGTTCCAGATGCAAAAAGTTTCCATCTCTAACTTTTTCCGGAGCAAGAGATTGGGCTGAGGTAGCTCAGAGTATTACTATCAACCAGACTGTATGCTGTGATGGGAGAACTGGGGTGTGTAAGGTGGAAAAATGCAATGTATTCTTTGTGGCTGGTGCACAGAGGGCCGTGATGAGAAATGTCCTTAAAATAGCCTGAAGACTTTCTCAAATAAAACCTTTGTCTGGAATAAGTGAAGCACAGGAGCTCAGCCACTGTCTTCCTTCTGATGGTGGGTTAAAGTGTCACTTTGCCTCAACTCCTCTCCTCTTTGCAAAGGCCAGCGACACCAGTATGAGGGGTCAAGAGGCAACTGTCATGAGCAGAATTGGGAGGAGGCCAAGGGAGACAACAGTGAAGCCTCGAAAGCCTATTACTGCCCCAGTGCAGAGGAAGAAGAGGAAACAGAAGATAAAATCAGATGCTACCAGTAAAACGCAAAACACAGAAAACACATTTCCGTGTAAGAAATGTGGCAGGTAAGACCAACTCTGCTTCCAGCAATAGTCACAGAATGACAGTAGGGCGTCTCCTGTGGAAGCTTTTTCTCAAATGAGCTTTCCTTCTTTGTATTTAAGCCATAGACATTGTCAATAATTTTAATGACATTGCCCCACTTATACTTGCAAATTAAGGGTTGTTTTTCCTCAAACGGCATGAGACACCACCTGCATTTCTGCTGTGTACAGTATTTGGTGTTAAGCTGCACTTTCAAGCA
The DNA here is from genome assembly GCA_013398015.1 of Oreocharis arfaki. Lineage (NCBI taxonomy): Eukaryota > Metazoa > Chordata > Aves > Passeriformes > Paramythiidae > Oreocharis > Oreocharis arfaki. Next base: position 154,173 of record VZRR01005314.1, read on the forward strand.
GCTGCTGTATTGGCCCTCTGTAATGCTTACATTTTTGTAACGAGAATTTTCTATGTATTTGCTAGATCACATATTAAGAACATGGTCTAGACTTAAGAGCAGTGGTGTAGAAACACAAGACACTACCATGGTTATAGCAGCAGCTCTTATGCCAGTAGGTACATAGTTCATCTGGTTAAATTTGCAGCTGTCTTTGGTTGTTGTCAAATATATTTGTATTTCCTCACACAGTTGCAGTAGTTTTTGTGGGTTTGTTGCCAACAGAATCGTAACCATCAAGAAAATTCAGTTCCCTACATAAGTTGCTTACTCTTAAAACAACAGCCTTTAACACCAGTGGTTATCCCTTTATTTAAAAAGATACTGAGCTAGAGGATGGCAGAAACATGCAATCTCTGTCCAGTTTCATCACCAGGGATGTGACAGATTCCCACAATGCTGGAACTTTGCTGAAGGCACCCTGTCTTTGTGCCCACAGGGAGCATGTGGAAAGGGCAGTGCTGTGAGAGGTCAGGCAGTTAGGATTTTGTCTTGGCCTCTGACACAAGACAAGCAGACAAGGATTCTTAATGGTGTCTGAACTTCACTTGTGGCATTTGATGCAAAGTCCGAATAGTTAATGGTGGAAGATGGAGGAATAGACCACAGAAATGTAAAGTCAGAAGGAAAAAGCTCAGTGTTTTGAGCTGTGTGGACAAGGCTCAGGAGTCGCATTGGGCCATCATTTTCCTCCGTGTTTATGGTATTGTTGCAGCACAGGGGTATGCCTGAAAACCAGGGCCCTGTTGTGTTAAGCAGCATGTGCATAATTCACATACTGCCCCTCTGAATTCAGAGCTGAATGAGAAATGGCCACAGTAAGAAATACAGCAAGTGGTTTGAGGGTGCTCAGGATCTCCTGCTAGCATTGCACCTCGTGCTGGTGCACGCCGAGTGGTGTTTGCTGTAGATGCTCTATCACAGTGCCAGCAGGAGTTCTGGAGCTGAAGCTCACGAACTCGAGGCCGGAGCAGCAGAAGCTCTTTTGGAGAAGTGATGAAGGAGGCCATAAGAGGGGCCAGTGCTAACGTACACGTGTGCCTTCCTCAGGGTGTTCTACAAGGTGAAGAGCCGCAGTGCTCACATGAAGAGCCATGCAGAGCAGGAGAAGAAGGCGGCGGCGCTGAAGCAGCAAGAGAAGGAGGCGGCGGCGGCGGCAGCCCGCAGCCAGGCCCAGCAGGAAGAGAGCAGTGACAGTGGGAGCAGCAGCAGCGGGAGCAGCAGCGCCAGCTCGGATGAGGATGGAGAAATATAGCAGCGGACCACAAGTGGAGGGAGTAGCAAGGCTGGACCCAACCTCCCTCTCGGTGGTCTCACGGTTTTTTTGCTTGCACTTTTCTTACCTGAACCATCAGGTCTCGGTTTCAGTGCTGCCATTTCCTCATGCCACATGTTCCACTTCACCTTGCCAGTACTGACCAAGCCAGAATGGTGGATAACAAGATTTGTTTAAACTTGGTTTTTTTTTTTAAGACTAATAAGATTTCTATTCTATTTATAATGATATCTGAGGTACATAATAGAACAATATCACCTGCAGTGGAAGTAAGTTCTCTCAGGTCAGTCAGACCTTTCTTTTTGTTCTTGTCAGGAATCATGGTAGTGGGACTCTTGGATATAAAGGTTTCCAGACTGGAGCAAGAAAATGAAGCTCTACTCTGAGCTAAGTGTATCCAGTTACTGTGACACTGGTGATTTCTAGTTGTTTCCTTTCTCAGCAAGTTCTTCTTCCTTTTATGTTTTCCTGCCTTTCTTTCTGAGCAGTTATTCAGGCAGACAACAAGTTTTGTGGAAAGGTGGTGTGCACTTTTGACCTCTGTTTCACAAAAATGAAAAGTGGGATGAGCAAGACAGTCTTCTTCCTTTTGGGAGGAAGTTTTATTTTTCAAATGGAAGCCTGAGGTCATTTATCTTATGGCATTAAGAATGTAGCAATGGATATAAAAATAGCCTGTGGGATTAGAGTAGCCACAGGCCTTGCAGGTTGTCTCATCTTGGAAAACAAAATAGTCAGCCTTTGATTAACTTGAAGGAGTCTGGGCTTCGCAAGTGCAATTTGAAATGAAAACTGCTGGGTTTGAGTTTGCATAAATGGGAGCAAGTTTGTTCAGTGAAAATGAACCCAGATCTTGTGTGCTGGATTGTGTGCACCTCAGAAATGGGAGAAATGGACTCTCATCTCCAGCAGTGATCCCTTTGTGAATGTTTTTACCTCTCAATATCCTCTTCTGTCTTGTAGCAGCCCTCATTTACTCCTTGAAATTGCCATCATCAAACTTTTATGGCAGGGCCCTAGTTTCCCAGATAGTTGCTGTCAGACAGTATGTACATGCAGGAGAAGCTTGTCACCTGTTTGCACACCAGTGGCTGGGCAGTGCTGCCTGCTGGGTTGTCCTGCTATGAGCTGTGCTCTTTGCTGAAAGGCTGACTCTTCCTTCAGAACTGACACAAGCTAGTAGCCCAAAAAGTAACCACCAAAAGCTGCTGGTGAAAGAGAGTTAAGAAGAAGTGGCTCAGGTGACAGATGTTAGATTCGCACAGGATTGTTCTGTACACCTTTATAGCCCACATTTATCATTGTTTTGTAAGGATGCAGAGAATCCCTTGTGCTTCATGGGCAGCTGGTCCCAGCCTGTAGCCTGTGGCTGCCCAGCTCCTGCCCTCCATCCAGTTCTTAGGAGCAGCACTGATCTCCAGCTTCTTGGGTGCTGGCACTGTGTCAGACCAGACCTGTCCAGAAGGAGCTGATCGCTCCTGCCTTCCCCAGCAAGGATCCAAGAGATGTTGGTGTATGTGAACTACAGAGTGTGCCTGATGGGCAGATTTTTTTTCAATCTTGACCCTTCCAGCTGCTAGATAAATTCCTGGTTAACTACGGAAAGAGGCTCTAGCTCCAGCATGTCATCTGTCAGTCTTCTTGCCCTGTAGTTTTATGCAACCATGATGGCTTCACTCTCTTGTTTGGGAGGCTCTGTATTGTACAACATTTGCTTTGACATACCTATGCCTTTGCATAGAATCCTTTTTCTGAATAGCAGAAAGAGTTAATACTCTTACAAAATCAGGAGGAGTATCATTAAGGACTGCACTTTTTGTAAAGTTGACACTTTCACCTGTAAGTGTTCAATTTTCTGTCAAGATTGTATTTTTCATTCCTATCAAAACTGGGTTTTATTTCAGCATTTGGATGACTGTTCCATGTTCCTACATGCGTGGGTCTTGTTGAGTAACCAGGCTGTGGAAGCAGATGGCACATCATGAACTGTTAAAATCATTCAAAAACTGCGAAGAACTAAAAGCTGCTTCTTTAAAAAGAAGCTGAAGCAAATCAGTCTTCTTCTTAAGGGTTTCAGTGTTGATTGTTATCTTCTTTTCTTTTATAAATTGGAGAAAATGCTTGTCTGCCATTATCACAGGGCCCTTGGAGAGAACAGAAGCTTTAGCATGCTGTGTCTGGAGGCACAGTAGGTAAAGCAACTGCAAGCATTACTACAGTCTTCCAAAGGCCACATCTTTCACTGATTCTCCCTATTTTAGGAAACTGATATAATTTTTCCTCTCATCAAGGACAAGCCATTGAGGTGCTGATTAAAACAAATCAGAGATTTTCTTTACTTGCATAAAAATGTTGTGTATATTATGTACTGATTTCAGTACTGGTTCCTCTCCCACCCTGCTGCAGAATAAGGTAGAAGAGAACAGGAAACCTGGACACAGTCTGTCACTGGAAGAAAATCAGAAAAGGGCTTTTTCTGAGGATAACCTCTATAGCAGCTGTGGGTTAGCAGGGCTCACCACAGTCATGTAAATGTGCCAAGTAAGTGGCATCAAGTTGGAATGTTTCTGAGCATATTTCCAAATTGCTAGTAGCCACCAGAAGACTTCTTTTCTGGCATGGTAGTAAGGAAAACGGCTCCTCCAAGTGTCATCTTAAAAAACAAACAAGCAAACCAAGCCTGCTGCCCACTGGTTTATGGTAGGAGTTTGGAATTGATGCTGCATTTGAATTAGATCCTGCCTACTAGCAAAAGTTGGCAGACAATTGTTTTCTAAAAATAGAACAAAACCAAAACCCAAACAACCAACTCCCAATTTCTGTGGACACAGCATTTCAGTGGAATTTGTCTAATATGGAATGAGTTATGCTCCTACTCTTAGTGGGGGAAAAATAATTTGAGTGGCTCTTTACTGCAGCACAGTGTTAAATTCAGTTTGTGTTACTCTGGTTAAGATTTAAAAAACCCCACCCCAAACGAACAAAATTCTTGTCAATGTTCTGTTGATATGTCTGTTTTAAAACTCCTTGCTCATTATTTTCCATCGTGTAAAGGCCTGTTGATTGATTCCCCATTTAGTGTAAGGGTTTGCTGCTAATTTAGAAAACGGGCAGTAAAAAGTCACTGATTTGAACAAGGTGTCTCTTTGCTTTAGCTCTTTTATATGGGAACAAAAATAAGATTTATAGACTGCAATTCTGTAAATGTGTATTAATAGATTTGCCTTTTACAGTGTAAGATCAGGCTTCAGGTGGTCATATACCCAGCAGTCAGATGGCTGTTTCAAAACTATTACCTACTTGAGTCTTGATGCCAGCATTGGGCATCACGGAGATGCAGCGACAGGTCACGTTTTGCCCTGATCATGTACTTCTGCCTGTGCTTCTGCCTGCCCTTTACGGACAGATTCAGTCTTTCAGGTTTGTGATTGCATGGGATAGCATCTGAGTTTTGTAAGACTGTGTGTGTATGTAATTACTAGATAGATGCATGCACTTGTGATGCGTGTCTGATATAGCTGCAGGTGTTTTGCAGTCTAGCTGCAAGAACCACTCTGCATTTTAATTCTTTTGATGTTTGTTCATTTACTGATACAGGTGATGGTATCAGAGAGAACTTGGCTCTGTAAGTTGAAGGCCTACAGAATTTCACTCAGCTATGCAGGACCGTGGCATTTTGCTGGCTAGAAACAGGTAGGGATGTAGCTGCTTAAAGGCAGGGCAAAGATAGAAATTCAGAAGCTTAAAGGTAACTCATCTGTTAAACCCATTGTAGACAAAGTCCAAATTAACTAAAAATACTCTCTGATTTATCAAACTGAGGCTTTTGGTCATTTTTATCATTACAACAATCTTAGATTAAAATCAACATTCAAAAAAAGTGTTTCCTTAACCACAAATGTGGTTTCTCACTCTCAGCAGTTACACACTTCTTAATTCTCTTTCAGGCAGCAGACTGAAGGTTCCTCCAGATACATACTGTATTTTAAAGATACAGGAGTAGGAAGGACGATAGCCGTAGGAGTCTTGTCTGCTTTCATACGATGGCACATTTAGTCCAGTGCTTACCAGAAACCTTACTCTAATCCACGTTTTCCCACACAAACTTTCTCCCTGCTTTTTCTTCTGCTGTATGTCTGGAAGTTTATAAAGCTTTAAAGTGACAGAGAAGTGAGTCTACCAATCATGTTTGATTTCAGGGGGGGTGAGTTTCAAAGTAAATTCGTCACTTGGGTTCAGCTGCTTTACTTTCCCTCCTTCTCTCCTGTGTAATATGTTAAGAAGACACAAACTTTGAATCCCAAGCTGTCTAAGGATCTTTCTTTCCAAGACTAAGATTCCGCTGACAGCTGAGCCTAAAAAAACCCTTAACTTCTCCAGATTAGAAGACAACATATATTTTTATAGAAATGTAATTGTGTATTTTTAAAAAGTTTCCTGCAGCTTCTCCACATGTATTTTTTCCCTTGTAGTTCAGATTTGATATAAACTTTTTTTTGTGTTCATTCTTTTTATGTTCTGTTTTTAAATTTGTAGTCAAAGCTTTGGTGTACTGTACAGGAGCAGTCAGCCTTTGTAATTACTGTATAAATGCTTTATAATAAAGTATATTACTTTTATTTTAACAAGTGAGCACACACTTCCTTTTGTGTGTCTGCTGCCTAGGGCACCTTTTAAAAGACTGTTACATGTTCAAAATGTACATATATAAATATATTTACCTGTTGCTGTACAGTTGTGATAGACTGGACTGAATTTATTTTTTGTGTGCTTTTTTATAAAATATTAATACACTAAAGGAAATCTTGCTGATGTGATTGTAATGTACTATGTAACTTATTTACTTAATATCCTCTATATATCTAAAAAACCTTTTATTAAATGAGGTTTAAAAAATAGTTTCTTAGCTGAGTTTTTTGATGTTATGAGGGAGTGGCCGGGGGTTTGTGCGGGCTGTGGTGCACAGGAAGCTGTCACGAGTCCTTCTGGCTGGTCTGCTCTCTCTTTGTACTCGCCTGTGTTCTCCACAGCAGCCCTCGAGGCTGTTTCTCACCTCTCCCCCAAGGCACGAGCCTGCAGTGTGCTTTATATCTTACACCCAAGAAAATAACTGGCGCATGTGGCTGTAGGAGTCCAGAGAAATGTGCAGTTCCACTGCTTTACAGAAGTATTGATGGGATGAGTGTCCCACTCCAAGCCGAGCACACTCCCACAAAGCCAGAAGCACCCTTGACAGTGTCCTAGGAATTCCTGGGGAATAGTTCCAGGCCTGCTGGGCTGTAAATAAGGCTGGTGGGATCCTGACACTACCTGAAACAACTCCAAAGACAGTGGGCAAAGCAAAGGCATCACAGAGTAACTCAGTAGCTAAGGGGCCTGCATTGGATGCGAATTCCAGGATGGCTTCAGTTGTAGATCATACTGTATCACACTTTTCAGTGACAAAGTTTGAAAAAACTTTCAGTAAATACTGTCTTAAAGGCACTTACCTCTGTTACCTGAATCTAAGGGGGATTTCTAACAGGTTTTGTTACACAGCATGTATTTTGTTTCTTTTGGCAGCAGCTGGATCTCTTGCTGTGGGTTTTAAATACGCTTCCATCTGTTTTGGTACTTAACCTCTTAGTTAACTAGGCTACACAGGTGTTCTCACAGCTGCAGGCATGATGTCTTTAAAAGCTACAAATGCTACATAAAGCAGATGGCAGAAATGTGGATCAGTGCCTGACTGGTCTTCTGTGAGACTGCACCTAGGATCTGAGGCAGCACACCTGTTAATTTATGCTGACCTTTTCATTTCAATATTCTTGGCAAAGCTGGCAGGAGAAAGACCCAGCCCAAGACATGAAAACAGTAATTTTTTCAGCTCAGTGTAGAAGTCCTTGCTTTAGTTTAGTCCTGTGCCTGTGGCAGTTGATCAGCAATAGTTTGGAGAAAAAAGTGGTATTTTGCTTGGTGTGCAAAAGAGACAGGGAGTACCGAAGCCTTCACTTGAGATAACAGACCAGGACTTTAAGGCTTTAAGTCATGTATTTGCCTCCCTGTCAAAGCCAGCTGTGCTTGCAGAAATGCTGAAGTTTAGTACTTTGCACTAAAACCGAGGCTGTGCAAACAAACCTTAGACAATGAAAAAACCCACACATTTTGAGCATTTTGGGTTCTGTCTTTTTTTACTGCTGGATCTAAGCCCAAGCTTCTGGAAGTTATTTCAGCTACTGAAGGAAACCTTATAGAGCATTTTAGTGATTAGTAAGTTTTGAGTTAGTGGTATTGTGAGGAATTCTGCAGTAACTCCCTGTACGTTTTCTAAATAGCATTACAACCATCACTGTAGGATGCTGCTCTTGTCATTATTGAGACCAACAGCTGTGGGGGTAGAAAGTTTTCTTTATATCAGAGTTTTGAAATTACATTTCAGTGACATGGTCTACTGAAGGCTAGAGTTTCTATTAGAGAAGCTCATGAATCAGTTAGCCTTCCCCTGTCTGGGTTTAATGGAACTGATTGTATACTACTGTTAACAGAATTTAAATTCAAAGTGAATTAGTAATTTTGTACTGAAGAAAGACTAGCCATTTCTCTAACTTATTTGGATTTTTTCCCCATATAGCAGTAGTAGACTTTTCTCTTAGGACCTAAGAACAAATTCTGACAACCAATGTCTTAAAAGATTGAAAAATATTTATGTATCAGATGACAACAAACACAATATATCAGCATTTTTAAAGCCTTAAGTTATTTTCTATTCTAAAATATAGAGGCAATAAGGAACAGCATTTACATGCTATCATACTATAAATACATTGCTCCCTGAGCAGCTAGGAAAGTTTAATGAGAACAGAATTTAGTTTCCAAATACTCTTCACAAGCTCAACTATTTCATTACACATCAGCCAAAGACATTTGTATAAAATAAGGTTATATTATTTTTGAACAAGTTTCACAGAATAACATTTATAAACATAAGCCTAAATAATTTAAACACAGCAAATATAACAGCTTTTCATGCTACAAAATTATTCTATACAAAAGATAGCCAAAGGGGATGTTAAAAGTGCTCTCTTGCTTGAAGGTTTTTCTAGATGAGCCTACACCTGAGTCATCTGCTGGTTCTCAGGTCTCTTCTGTCATTTTTCCTCAGTTCTCAATAATCACTGCATACATCAGCTCCTTGAAGACAGGTGAGCATGCCAACAAGCAAGCATAAACCTAGCTAGTTCCTACCACTAATTTAATTTTAGGATATTTCTCTAAGGAATAAAGTGGATGCTAGTCCTCCGTAATTTCACTGGGAAAAGCAGAATTCCACATGGCTTCCACATTTTACATGGGTGCTCTTTTCATCCATGAATAAGGGTGTGCTTACTACTTCACTGGATGTGGTGTGATAGGGAAGAGCAAAGTGTACAAGTGAAAGCCAGGCCTTCCAGCATCTCACTCCAATGGCCCTGTGGGCACACAGGCCCAGTGTCACTGTCACCTTATACATTACGTCATGTAGCACCAGCAATATGCAAGCCAGCTGTTTTAATTCTACCTCCTCTCTATGTCTTCCACCACATCCAGTACATAGTTTTAAAGTGCAAATTTAAAATTTTAGGGAAACTTTACTTTGGAGGAGAAAAAGATTGGGGGGGTTGGTTTGTTCTTGCAAGTAATCATGGCTCATTAGGCAAATCAAGGTTAAGTGAAGCTTCCAGCTTTGAGACGAAGCATCTCCTGACAAACAAGAGCCACAGTTTATTATTTTCTTACTGTATTGTTTCAATGAGACTGACACAGTTTTTATCAGAAGGGTTCAATATGCTAAGACTGGATGCTCCCTTCCTTCAAGAATGCTTTTTTTTCCCTTTTTTGGTGGCACTTGTAATGCAGCCCCCAAAGAAAAGAGCTAGTGAATTTGTGCTGTTTAATCTGTGTAAAGCACCAATGCCAGTGGGCCACACAATACGCCCAGCTCTACCACCATCTGCAATAGTTTTTGGACTGATTCCCATAGGTGTTGCCTCTATTGATCACTTACAAGAGCCAGGAACTGCTCTTATCCCTCACAACTTGCCAATGAAGCTGTGTTTTGTTTCAATCATCACAACATAGTCAGAACACTGAGTTTCTGTTTTGCTCCCAGAATGCCCCAAAATAGACAAAGTGTAGAGTATTTGCTGTATCTAACACAATCTTCAGAAAACTACAGACTTAGGCCATATTTAGATATTAAAGAATCAACCAATAGGATCACTTGGCATTGGACTGTGCTCGTCACTCCCTTTGTCTCTTGTCACATTCATGTGTGGAGCTAACCCAGCCATACACACCACTCTTGCAGGTGTGCTGGGAGAGACCAGGTCCAGAGCTTCAACCACTTTTCTTTGTGGCCAAGCACTAGGAGAAGAGCACCACCTGGTCTATTCTGAAAATATCTCCAAACACAGAGATGAATTTGGCATTTCTGCTTGTTGGGAATATGCAGAAGGCAAGTTTTGAGTCAGTCAAGCTCTGGCTCACATTACCCACACTGTAACTACAGTTGTCAAGGGCACAGCCAATCCCCTCTGGGCCCCCCCAGCAGATGGGGCCAGTAGGGCCTGAGTGTGGCACGGCTCTGTACTGCCCAAGCACACCCGCTTTGCCAGGAGTGGTTGGCTTCAAACGACGCCCCTATGAAATGGCTGCTGACTGCAGACACTCTCCTCCATGGTGCTTCTTGGTCAATGCTGCCTTTACTTATGATAAAGCTAGGAGAATACTTCTAAAGAAACAACAAACGAAAATGAAGTTGTCTAAATCTAGTGAACTAGTGAACTAAGAAACTAAAGAAACTACTCTTTCTGGTAAAGAGAACAGCTGCCTGGAAATAGTTTGTGCTGGGTGAAGAATGTCCACAGTTTTTGCCATTGGGCTCTTGACCTTATTTTTAATAACGGATCCAAATCAAACTCAAACCTCTTCAGCAACTGCCAATTTAAATTGGAATGCTTTAGAATTCCTCTAATAATCACAGATTAAGTAGCAATATATTCAAACTAAACTGTGATTGTCTTGTAATCATCTGCTTCACAGTGTTCACTTAGAAACTGTTTACAAGAACCTTCTACTACAATTATACCTGGAGCTTGAGATCAGTGCCACTGCTGCCTGGGACAATTGTACCATTTTATCTCTGAGCCTGAATTCCAAGATTTCAACTCCTGCCATATCTTCACAAACAAAATAATTAAGAGTGGCATTCTGCCCCCATCCCTTCTATGCCTGGGCTGGAACCAGCAGATACACTTGTTGCCACTTTAATTTAAACAAAGATGGTACCACAAATTAGAAGAAAAGCTTTTCAAAAAACCAAAAAGGAACTGCAGAAAAATCTACTCAGGCGACTCGATCTGTTCTTCAAAGATGAAGAAAAACTGCACTATTGGCATCCCACAGTGCAATCAGGAATGTCTTCACCAGTGTTTAATGCTTTTCACTAGAAATGGCCACATAAGGGGGCTTTACTAAAATTGGTTACCTTGCAATATAGCACATTCAGCACCACTTCAATACTTTTTTTACCAATGCCCACTTCTCTTCTCATCTCATCTCATCTCATCTCATCTCATCTCATCTCATCTCATCTCATCTCATCTCATCTCATCTCATCTCATCTCATCTCATCTCATCATCTCTCACCTTCCCCACTAACTACATATACTTTCTCTCACTGCTTATACCTGTGCTTTCACAAAAAATGAGTATCCCCAAACCCAAAATTTTCTGTCAAGCCCAGGTCTTCTGTTCACTGTTTGTTTCTCTGTTACTATCAGCCTACTTAGTTATAGGAAGATTCCAGAGCTGAGAAGGATTATGTCCACCAGTGACCCAATCCAAAGCCAGAAACCAGCTGTAAGCTAATAGGCCACATATTCCAATCTAAAGTAATTTCTTAGCAAGAGACAAAACCCTAACTTAGAAGGTATTTTAGTCTTACTGAAACCATGCAAAGAATTCCCATTGCCTCCTAAAAATAAATAAATATATAAGTTATACATGGCCTTCTAAGCAATGCAGTTGAGTTCCAATGTGAGAAGCCCACTTCAAGACTTAAGGCCAGGAAGGAGCAATCATCAGACCGATACCTTTTTGTGCGTATGTCTGCAGCTCCTGGGCCTGTTTGGCATAACGCTTCAAGGAATGAAAAGGCAAACTCATATATTAAAAATACTGAGAAAGTCCCATGGCAAAATTAAACACAACAAAGCTTGTCAGGTGTCTCTAAACCACAACATTGTTCTTTTGGCCTCAGTGTTTCCAATTCAATGTTGGCCAGCAGCACCAAACAAGCTAAAATGGTTCTCTGATAACCCAAGAGTGAACAACAAGCACCACTCACTAATCAGGAATTAAAAATAGCTATGTAATGATTTAAATAAAGATCTGTTGCTAGCCAAACAGCAGGTAAACTCAGCTCCACTAGTCTCTACAGAAGGTGTCATAAGCTTGACAAAACCAGTGTGATCGATTTTTGGTAACTAATTCTTTGGGTGAGAGACTGTGGAGATAAGCTGGTCTTTTAAAAACTGCCCAAAGATTTTCTTCAAAACAAATACTTTTATAAAAGTTGATGTGCCAAGCTATCTGGAGTTACTGTAATAATTTAATACCCAACACGGAAGTGTTATCAGTTTACTGCTTCTGCTCCTTCCCCGCCTTCCCCTCCTTCTTCCTCTTCTCCTTTAACAACTAAGGTACCTAGGAGAAAAAAAAAAATTGAAAAAAAAAGAGGGAGACACAGTTAATGATGATCTACCTGAAAGCTTATCTGTCCTGTTGGAAAGAGTCAAGACTTGTATTTCCTGCCTGTTTCTAATCAACATGAACTTCTGCATACCTGAACTGGTCTTAAATAGAAAAGCCTTCAACTGATGAGCTCCTCTGTTGGATGCTTTTCCAACTTCTTAGGTAACAGGGAATGAAAAGGTACTAAAGCTTGGTCTGCAAAGATCAGCCTCACTTGGTCTTTGGGAGATGCACCAAGTTGGTTCAACTGCTAGCAACCAACCAGCACGTCACCCTTCTCTTGTGGGGCCCCTACTTTGTGCTGCCTTTTCCAGGACATACATGCCCAAGTTTTAGTGTGGTTAGTAAGTCTTACCTTATAGAGGGTTACCAAGGGTACTTTTTGCCCACGAATATGTGCCCTATTCAATTTTTTGTTTTACGCTCAAATCTTCTCCTACTACAACAGCAAATGGACCACTGCAGGCCATCCTTCCTAGCAGTGCAATTGTCTCATCAGGCTTCCACTTTCTAATATTTTTTTTTACTGCAGTTGATCTGGTTTCAGATAGAATCTGGTAATAGATTTCCCATCCACCGCTCCCTGTAATGAAGCTGTCGCCTCTTGCTGACATCCCTACACTCTTCCCTTCCCAGCTGCAATTCTCACTCTTTGTTGGTGTTACCAGTCCTGCTCTCCCCTTCACTGCTTTAGTAAACAGGGGATAATAGTGAACAGCTAACATCTCCATTGACAGGAATTAACATATTTAAAAATAGATTTCAAAATTATCTAATTGTTAGTCACTAAACGGTTGAATATCTTTTCATATCAGTGTCTTAAATAGGAGAGGACAGATCACAAATTGAGGCTTACTGCAGTAATGGAGGGGGATATTCAGGCATTTAGGAAATTTGCATGCACTTTTGAAAATTTGCCCTTGCATCAAAAACAAACCAGAGCATATCCCTGTCTATCCCCATTCTCTCATGTCACCTCTTTTGTTGGGAAAACTGTAATTCAACTTGGCAGATGAAAGCCTTGTTAACTTTTTTAATGCTAAATCTTTCAGTTCCCTATTAGGTATTTGATAAAACTACTTAGGTAATTACAAAATAATGCCCAACTGTAGGTTGCTAGACCACTTGGATTTAACACTCCAAAATCCATCAAACACTGTGGCCAGGATCTCAGTAACTATTTCTGAATAACTCCAAAGAGGAGGGAGGAATATTCATTTCATGGGCACACAAAGGAATCTCTTGAGGTTACAATTCATTTCCGTGTGGTTGTCTTTGTATTAAGCTTTTAACTCACCCCAACCAGCTCATGCCCCAAACTCACCATCCAGCTTTTTCAGATTGGGTACCCGTTTGGTTGCTTCTTCAATCCAGCTGTTCTGATCAGCGGCAAATTTCTCTTGTAGTGGATTGCCTACGAACACCAGCTCCTCTAGTAACGGCAGCTCTGCCAGTCTCGCAAACTCTGCTGCAACCACAAGCGTGAAAACACCAACCAGATGTGGAACATGGAAAGTACATCTGCACCACACATTCCTGTCAAACTCAGTGCAAACAGGAAGAGCTTGAGATACAACAGGAGAGAGACTGCCTGGACTCTAACTGGTGTCAGGTTAAAGAACAGGGATGCATTTTAAAAGGTTGGAGAAAGATGATTCAAAGCATGAACTTAATTAGACTTAGAAGTTAAATTCAATACTCTAACTATTTTTACTCTCTTGCATGAGTGGATATTTAGGGATTTTGTACATGTCTGCAGGCTTATCAGTTAGAATCAAAGCTCCATGAGATACAGCACTATTTTTCACTTGGTGAGTTAACTCATGCATTCACCATACTACAGGAGAAGTCTCTACAGAGTAGAGATGCATGGCTTACCCCAGTCTTTCACCAAATTATTCGACATATAAAGAATCTTCAGTTTCTTCATTACACGGATACCCCTCAGTTTCTCAATTAAGTTGTATGAGATCCACAGCTCCTCTAAAGTATCAGCGACTGCCTCCTGGAAAATGACAGGACTACTCAGATAAGCAGAAGTACATCTTCCTTATTATTCACACTCTTTCTTCACCTTCTACAGGTCACTTCATGTGAGAAAATACTAAGGTTTATTGGTCCTCATTTCCTTTTAAGCTGGGCCTGAATTATTATGCATAGCAAGTGCTCATGGGAATTAAAAGCAAAATTATATATGCAAATGTATGTAAGGAGGACAGAAATCACTATATTAGAATAAAACAAGATGTAGGTGGCTGGACTAGTTCTTAAGGCATAGGGGCAGAGGAGACAGATCTCCCTACTTGTGCACTGCATGCTTATATGAAGAGAATGCAATTCAACAAGTGCTTTGGAAGGGGTGTTATACAATGTGAGAGCATTATTTATTCTGGTACATTCTGGTGCGTTTGTACCTGCTGGCCAGAAATCGCATCCATAATCCTCTCAAAAGAGAGGTTTTTTAAAACCAGTCATTACACACTAACTCTGCATTTCACACTTAAGAGATATGGCAACTCTGAAGGTGAGAATAGCTTTGAAGAGAAACAGTATCTCTTGAGAAAAAAAATAATTTATATATTCATTTAAAAAATACTGATTGAAAATATTCTTCTGTCCTGAATTCAAATGTAACAAAATTGATCCAATTTTTTCCTCAACAAATGTTGCCCTACAAAGTAGACTCAGTCTTGCCACCATCCTCTCTAAAGTCATACTGCTCCAGGTGCCAGTTAACATAAAAGGGACCGAGTCTCAGGAAGTGCCTGTTTATAGGACTGCCAATATTTGTATTAAAGAAGCATAGCCTAAGTATCTTCAGATAGAAAATTCCACATGCAAAAAAACTATAGGAATTATATTCATGTAAAGCCAGTGGATTTAAATGGCTTTACAGATAGATGGCAGTTTTCAAATAAAAGTTCTGATCATCTTTATTATAGATAACAAAATCTCTCTTTCCAAAATTCTTCTGTGTAGTGAATTAGTGTAGCAGAATTTCCAAACATGAAGAGAATTTGAACCAAAAAAAAAAGTGAATTATTATCTGAAAATTCAGAAGCAATGTGTAAGAGTGAATAGAGGATAGCAAAAGGAGAATATGAAAGGTTAATGCCTAATCTTTTATTCAATTAATTTTATTATATTCAGCAAAGACTTGTATGAACACAGGGGAATTACCCCATATTCTATTTTGTTAGTGAAGGATTGATACCAAAAAGCACATACCAGTCCATTCAAGTTCTTTATGTTATTTCTTCCCAAAGACAGAATCCTCAAATTTTCTGGAATAAATTTTTTTTAAAATCTTGTTAATAAACAGGGTCTTTTTTTAAATAAGAAGTTGCTGTAAGTCAGGTAAAACACCATATTCTGCTTACAAACTGCACTCTGAACAGGCTGCCTTAAGAAAGAATGACCTAACAGAAGCAAAACCTCCTGACCTAAACAGATCAGCAAGATCTGATGCAGGGGAAAGCTCAGAAATACACTCATGAATACAAAGCTCCTCATGTGTAGGTTACCTAGTTGAAATTCAGTCTTGATAAATACTGAATAAAAATTATTATTTCACCTTGCACCTGAACTCTAACTGCTGACTTGCTTCTTTTGATCTTACATGACTCATATCCCTTCTTCTCCAGGCAAAAGTGGTTCTAATCTTATTTTAAAGCAGCAGATTTGGTTTCTATACTAGAGGCAGCATATAAAGCTGCCCTACAGATGCCTGATGAGAGACGTTCAACTTAGTTCTAGTTTGTCTGGCTTTAGCATCAAATACTTGGTATAGCCTGGATGCTTTGAATCTACATTAATATAAATATTTAAGATACTTTAAAGGCTTTTAGTGTTTCATCCCACTAAAAAATTTCATTGGTTTCACTTCTATGTATAACTGACTATTTATTTTTCTGATGATAGTTACTCAATTGAAGTATTACAGAACAGTTATTTGGAAAGACTACTGGAATATTTTTTCCCTGACTAGTATTTCCAAATCTTTTGAAGTTTGAGCTTATTATGAAAAGAAATAAGTTCATCAAGCTCTTTGACAGATTTCTTGGTGTGCAGTTGGCGAGGACAAGATTCCAGGTTCCTTATCTATCCAGCTGACATTTTAATGGGAACAGAAAAGCCTAGAAGCTCCACCTCAAAACCTGCAGCCCTTTTCCAGCCTCATGCCATAGTCAAAGTCTCAAGGACAGACCGTTAAGACTTCTGTCCCAAAGTCAGTAACCCAGGAGTTTCAAAAACAGCTGTCCAAGAAAGAGGAGCTCTACTTCTAGACATGTGGCACATCCATTTAAAAAGTATGAACAAAACAAAACCAAGTATATCCAATCCTCTGCACAGTGGAATGACATTTTTCCATCAGGGTCTACAACACTCCAACCTCACTGCAACCAATAATGCATTTGCAGAGCTGTTGAACTGCAGACAGTCTCCATCAGGAGCATGGAAAATGGTCATGACATCACTCTAGAACTGCTTAGGGGTTGAAGACCACAGCAAGGCCCACTGGAGGGTACTGAAGCGCTTATGGAGTGGAATTTTTTGTTTGCTGCACTGTGAGACAACTGTCAAGGCTAGTGCAGGGATACCTGCTTCAATACACCACTGCTGCTCAGCATGCATTCTCCACTAAGACTGATCATTTTAAAGGTCACTTGTAATGTTCTACAAGGAGGGAATAAAAAAGGATAATAATAGGTATCAATAAAGCTGGAAACATGTAACAAATGATGGTATATGTCCTAACCAGGCAACTAGAAAACAAACACAATGGACAGCTGGCTTGTCACTTACTTAGGTTGTTCAAGTTGGCGATTCTATCAATGCAGTTTGTAGACAGCGACAGTTTCCTTTAAAAGCAAGAATAATAAATTCACAGTATATAAGGGATCACTACATTGGAAGAGTTCCATGTCCAAACACCACTGCATTAAAATAATTTTATGTTCTTGTCTCATTAGATGGTGAACTAACTGGATGTGTAAACAGACGCAAAATACCCTCAAACCATCAAGATTTCTTCAACTTTATTTAGCTTCAGGGAAAGTACCATGAGTTACTTACATGACATACTGGATTATCTTTTGATGCCTAGCTTTATCAAATGCATGGATGTTTATTTCTAAAAGTACTCTAATCTCTTTCTGAAAGTCCTGCTCAAATCAACTCTTTTTTTTCCATGAATTTTTGAGTGGATCATAAATGTGCCAGTTAGTTGATAGACTCCAAACACAGATCTGTAATTATATACAGATATATACAGTATATAATACAGATACAGTATATCATTTTTCTGGGGACAAATATTAATACAGAACCTATCCTAACACCTTCTGAGTTAAGTTACAGGGGTCTTTGCACTAAAAAGGGCAACTATATGTAGAAAGAAAAGCACAGTTAAGAAAAAGAAGAGAAAGCTGCTGCTTTGAAGACCATTGACTTGACATTGACTTTGAAGACCATTTACTACTTGGACATAGTAAATACATATTTGCAGTGGACAGCAGAAACACTGAAACAAAGAGAGGAGAATATTTTGTTTCCAACATGCTTTTCATTGAACTTACTCGCAGTTAACAAGAGCAGAAAGAGCACCATCCATCTTCTCCACGGGAGGAACCTGCCCATACAGTTTCACTTCCTTTGCCTCTGAAGCCTTCTGGCCACTTTTTTCTTCCTAAAGAAAAGAGAAGGTAAGGAAGAGACTCACTGCTACATGCAATTACCAAAAACTTCTATACTAAAAAAATTACTCTAAAAGTGATTACTGTAGAAGTGACTCCAATATACTACTGGAAAGAGAAAGCATTTTGAGTACTGTTACCAAGATTCCTGCTGGTGTAGCATAAAAAGGATAAGGCTAGCTTAATTTTCAAGATATCAAAAGAACTTATACATTACATATGCTGGTTTTTAAAAGTTGTGTAACACTTCAGCAATTTAATCAAGGAGTTGTCTGCCATAAAGAATGGAGAATAGATGGAAGGCTAAAATTCTCAATTAAGGTATTTCCATGGAGACTGACATAGAGAAACCTCAGCTAGGGCCAATCTATAGCAGAAGCAGATTTTAAAAGTTCTGACAGAAAAGTTTCCTTCCCACTTCACCCAGAAATCTCAGAACTCATGCCTAACTCAAACACAAACTGAACACAGGGGAGTGTCTTTTGGGGGAAAACCTCGACAGATTCACAGTGTTAAGAATCCCCCCCGCCCCAAAATTCTAATTAGCCATTAGGAAAGAGTGGGGGAAGATGTCATACTTTAGAGAATACAGCAAAAGACAAATTTCCTGTTTACAACCTAGACTGATAATTCAGAGCCTTAGAAAAATGGACGTAACTTCAGCATTTAGGTTTATTTAAAATATAGTCTATTGAAGTTTTTAAAATTCTGAAGTGATGGCAATTATTGACTAAACATTTGGAACAAGTATCTACTGAGAGAGTAGCAGCAGTTTTGACAGCTGCCTCCCTGACAGCACAAAGGGGGCCTTTTGTCAGTTCACTGAGTGTTCAGTGCAAGGACTGGAGGTCCATTATAAAGGAGAAATCTTGGCACTTTCAAAACAAGGACTCTTGTTTTCTCCCCCATTTCATGCATCTACTGAAAAGAGAGATAGCTAAGTGTGCCCCAGTTTATAGGGCTACTTCGTGATTAAATTAATCATATCCCATAAGTCTTTTAGTATCCCACCACAGAACATCAGATTTTCGTAACATTATTTTTCCTCTTATGCACCCAAAATACTTCAGAAAACCTAATTCAATTAAAAAAAAAGTTGTCTTGGACATTTATTTATATTCCTGTCCAAATTCAGTGTGACAGTATTTTACTCATAATTAGCAATTCTGAAAATAAGCATGTCAGACATTTTGCTGGGATATGGCTACACATGTTCAAACAAAGTAACTGTATCAATGGGAAACTTCAATTTTATTTTTTAAGAACAGCACTGTATCTATTTGTATTTACACTCAGTTTGTAATCTATCTGTTTATACCAACAAATAAAAGTACATTTTTCCTTAAAAACATGAAAGGGAGAGAGCTTCCAACACAGACTGTGGCCAGCAGTGAGCACCTGCAGGAAGAAAACTCATCCTGATTGCCAAGTACTTCTGTAAGCAGCTGCACAACCACAGAGAAAGTATAGGTAGAACAGACACATTTTTTTGAGAACAGTTTACATGTTTGCCAAGTTGAAGCTGCTTTGATTTCAAGGTGCTTTGATTTAACTAATGTCACCCCGACTGTAGGGCATAGGTAAACCCTTATGCCAAAGGGAAGCAAAACATTCAGAATGCAACACAACACCAAATCCAATTGTACAAGTCACATGGATCCAGATTAGGAAGAGTAAAGGGAAGATTTAGACCCACCCCCAATAACTTGAACAGAAAAGCAAATTCAGCACTTCATGCCTAACTTTGCTGGAAAGTCACTGACACAGGCAGATTCTGTCTAAGAGACGTGACAGAAGAGCAAATGAAAAACACATCTGTCATAGGAAACATGGAGCTGAAGTTCTGGAAGGCAGAAAGAGTGAGGGAGGAAAAGCAAACTTTTTTAATACACAGTTCATGCCTCTAGTAATGCTAATGTCTGCAAGCTGTTGCATTCTAGTTCTTACAAGGAGAGCAGGAGTGAAGTTTGTGGGATATACCAACATAACTGGAAAACCCCTGAAATACTGAAGATATTAAACAATGATAAAACTCAAAATGGAAGCAATCTTCGGTTACAGGCTAGTACCTTGAGCTTCTGGCTTTCAGGAGTACCTGCCCAAGCTCTCACATCCAGATCTTCTAGAGACCAAAACATTTATAAATCCTTGCTCTAGCAGCTGGCCAGAATCAGCAGGGAAGTGCATGTACACCAAACAGCATATCTGTGCCTTCATCTAAAATTCAGAGACTGGGGAAAGATTTTCACTGGTTTTACTGGACAGCGAACCTGACCCTAGAGCATCCTGCCTCATCATTTGAAATTACATCTGCATCCTTGCCAACACACAGCTTTCTGGAACACCAGGTCAGCCACCACCAGACAAATGAGCTTCTGCATTAAGACAATTACCTTAAGAAGAAAAAAATTCCAAGAAACTAATTCTGAGTTAAACTTTGCACTGTATGAGGGACCATATGTCAGAAGACATGTAGAAGTTTCACTGAATTCAGTACAGTGAGAATTTCAGAGTTGTTTATTCTGTGGGAAGGACTGCACTTACGTAAAGTGAACAGAGCGTAATTAAAACATAATACATCCCCAACTTTGAATCTCTTTGTGGCTTCAGGCCAATGTATATTCAGCAGAACAAGATAGGAGGGCAAAACAGACTAAACTTTACCAGTTGTATCAATTTAACAGGAACATATAGAAAGTCCAAGAGAATGTACTATACAACAACAACAGTAATCATCATTTTACTTTGTGAAACTTCTTAAAGCAGATGTTTCAAGCAAACATATTTCTTACAATGTTTGAAAAACAATTTTAGCTGAATACAGTCAAACCCTATGCCACTAGCCACTGTTCTGGTACTTACCCATCTAGCCAGAGCTTCTTTGATGGTCGTTGCTTTTGCCTAAAAATGAAACAAATTTAAGTGAATGTTCATTGAAATTTTTAAGTGGTTTGTTCATGGCAAATCTATTTCCTCTCCCTTCCCTCTCCCTATCCTGCTTGTTCGCCCCCCTTTCATCACTTTCCTGTATTATCTTGGGTCAGCCAAGCCAAAGAAGTTGGAAACCCCCAGTATCCCATAATTTTGTTTTCTGGGGTACTTTGCTGCATTTTCAGAAGCAAACATTGGGCTTAATGTCAGAAGATTATCTTCATGATCTTATTCTCTGCCCCATGGCACACTGCTGTTATGGTGAAGTTCAATTCAAAGGCATAAGAAGTTACTGCACTGAAAATTGCGGTCTAATGCTCTTAAACCCTCACACTTTCTATTGCGCATTAGCAACTTCCTGTCTGAAAGCAAGTCTATGACCAGACAATGATACAACCTCTTAACATTCACTGAAGAAAATGAGGTACACCTTGCCAAAACTCAAGAGCAATCTGGATTGCATATATCTGGGGTTTCTTTGCAATTGTTTTGCATTTAGTTACACAATACGATGTGAAAATATGTGCTATTCAGTTTGGAAAAACCTGAGAGCTGCTTTTGAAGGCTTTTTAAGGACTGACCCACTGACCAACTTTCTGCAGTCACTAACTCATACTTTTCTGCCTCACATCAGAGTCTTAGTGAAACCACATAAAGAGATCCAAACCAGTAGTACATAGACAACATGTTTAATGCTTCTCTAAACGTTAAACATATTCCAAGATGTCTTTTGGACTAAAAAGGTTTCAGAGATCAATCTTTTACAAACACTGATCAACAGCCTTCTTTCTACAAATACAGGAGGACTCTAGTTTTGGTATCTCTGTTGCTCTTAAGTGTAGCAGTACATGTGGATAAAAGCAGCCTTTCAGGGAATCAGATATATAACCCCCCCCACACACTATAAAAGTTAAAACCAACAAACTAACTTCCACCAAAAATCTTACAGGCGGCCACCTCAGTCACAGAGCTTTAGTGTTGGGTACTTTACTCTGGACCACAGGAAACTCTGGTCCCAGCAGTAAAAGGCAACAGCCGAGGCAGCTGCATATAAAAAAATGGCCAAAGCCACTGAACACACAGCAACAGCCTTAGAGCCAGCAACACCAGGGAGCCTGAGCGTGCATCTCAAACACCAACATGCACCTCCTTTTAGACATCCTCAGATGTCCCAGCTGTTTCTGCCCACTGACAGGCACTCATTTCAATCTGGTCTACACTAAGTGATAGCTAGCTCTAAGTCCCATTGGATATGACCTGCAAACTTGTTCCACATCAGTAGCTCCCCAGTATCTGCCAAAGATGAACATCTGCATGACGTCCTCTGGGTAAGAAGATCACATCCCTAAGTTCCCACTACAACAGCCTCATGCAAGCCAATTAACAGATACCACTGTGCCAGCAAAAAAAAAAAAGCTGTCTTCCAGTTAACTGGGGTTTTTTGGGCAGGAACTTCATTGCCTTTTTCATAATTATGGCAGCCAATCACCACAGCACTTGGATACGTGATCTCAGTCACTCATGTTGAAGGCAGAAATGCATTTATAAGACCAGTGCCTGCTCCTGTTTCAAAGTCATGCCTAAAAACAGTTTGGACTTTAAAGCTACTAATCCATGTGAGCACAAGGAGCAGCTTCATCCCTGACCTCTGTTGATTTAGAGGTTTTGATGCCGTTTTGATGGCGGTTGCTATATCAGCACAGTGGGTTATCTGGAGAGCACATATCAGGGACTTCATTTTCTTTGAGGTGCACTTGAAATTTCTGTAGGTAAATCAGAGTATCTTCTTCGAGTAAGGGAGGTTACTTAAGGGAAACTTCCCTCCAAGAAGTTTATCTGCAAGGTTCTTCTACCTGCTTATTGAACAAATTTCTACAGGTATTTAGCCTAAAGAAAATCATAACACGCAAAATATTCAAAATGCCAAGTGACCAACGGTCACCCTGAAGAGTCACCATCAACACGGCAAAAACAAGAAACAGAATCTCTTAAGGGGAAAAAATAACCACACGTGTCCTAGTAATAGTTGTAAAAAAAGATGTATTTCCGCCCCCGCCCCAAAACATTGCACTTGGACACAGAGTATTCACAAAATTTAGACCCCCAGGAAAAAGCAAAATAGCGACGCTTCGCCTTTATTTGCAGACATTTATTTGTATGTTAAATAGATTAAATCGGAATTGCAGAGCAACAGATACCAAGCTAATCGCTGTAGTGATCGCCGATACTGCCGCCTTAGAACCACGTACTAACTGAGGTTTGTGAGACTCCCCTCTTTCCTCGCTTATCCCCGAAATCCCCCTTTCCCAAGGCACAGCAGCAGGCCACCGTCCCCCGGCTCAGCCGCCGTCCCGAGCCCCGCGCTGCCTCCCGGACGGCTCTCGCCGAGCCCGGGCTGCTCGGCGGGCCCGGCCTGCGGAGGGCTCCGCGCCGGCCCTCACCGCCACCGCCGGCCCGGGGCCCGCTCAGACCCCCGCCCCGCCGCGGCCGCAGGACCCACCATGGTGCCGTTGCTACCGCGACGGTTGCTACGGGCGCGGGAACGCCCCGCCCGGAACTCGCGTAGCGGCCCGCGGCGCCTTGTGGGACGTGACGGGGCCGGCCGGGGCCTTGTGCCAGCCCGGCACGGGGCTCACCGCCCACCCGGGGCCTTGTGGAACCCCACGGGCAGCTGTGAGGGCCCCCAGCTGTGGCCGGTGCAGCTCATCCGGCTCCCCGAGCACTCGTCTTAATGGAAGGTGATGGGCGTTTGGCCTGGCAAAGAATTACTGTGGCCGGTTCCGGGCTCCTCAGTACAAGAGGAGCGACTGGAGAGGGGCCAGTGGAGGGCCACGAGGATGACGAGGGGTCTGGAGCCTCCCTCTTGTGAGGAGAGACTGCGGGACCTTGGCCTGTTTCATCTATAGAAGAAGAGATATCACCAATACATACAAATATCTCAAAGGTGGGTGCCAAGAGGATGGTGCCAGACTCTTTTCAGGGATGCCCAGTGACAGGACAAGGAGAAACGGCCTTAAGCTAAAACACAAAAAATTCTACCTCAACATGAAGAAGAACCTCTTTTCAGTGAGGGTGGCAGAGCACTGGAATAGGCTGCCCAGGGAGGCTGTGGAGTCTCCCTCTCTGGGGACAGTCCAAATCCACCTGGATACATTCCTGTGTAACTTGCTCTAGGTGATGCTGCCTTAGCAGAGGGATTGAGTAGGTGATCTCCAGAGGTCTCTTCCAACCCTAACAATTCTGTGAATGTAAACCAATATAAATAAAGTGGCTGTAACTAAGGCCATAATCAGGCACTCAGTTTAATATACACTTCAGGAAATAGCTACACATTCTGCACAATGCCTGCAATGCATCTCAGCTCCCCAGGTAGCACTGTAAATATACAAAATGCTGCTGCAAAAATTGTCTGGTTTTCAACAGGTCTTTCTATTAATTATTTTATCCAGGAAACCCTGACTCATTCACAAAAGGCTCTTCACAGTAGAATTACATTCTTTTTATTTTTCCTCCTTTCTAAACAAAGTATCATTCACTTTTCCACACAAAAATGTAACATCAAATTCTTATACATGGTTGCTTTTTAACAAAGGAAGTGTTTTACTTATTTCAAATTGCATATATCTGACAAAATCTTAACACTGAATTATTTTTAAAGCTTGTGCTTTAGAACTTAAGTTTGAGAACTCTTAACCTACCTGGTTTTTGTTTTATTTACAACTTAACATTTATTTCCTGAACCTCCAGACTGCAATCTTGCATACCAATGCATATGCTCAGGTAAGACTGCAGTGTGGAGATACGGGTATTGGCACTGGGAGAGTGCCAGAACAGAGATAGGGGAGGTGCTGCTCTTGCACAATTAGTAACAGCTCCAACTACTGAAGAGGCACAGGTTGAGGCAAACCAACAAACAGGAACCTTCAGACAACAGACAACCCTTTCTTCTACAGTTGCCACTTGGAGTGAGTTTGAAAAAAAAAAAGGCGGAGTGCCAGGTATGGGTGACACCAAGGAGCACATCGCAGCAGGCTCTGGTCCTGGACTTCTGGGGCTGCTCATGTCAGCAGAGGTTCCAGCACGAGATATGACTTGGCAAAAGCCTCTTCAGCTGGTGAGGGAGTTTAGAGACCAGGCATTAAGAGATCTCGTGTGAAGTTATCAGGATGGAGCTTCTCTCATAAAGAATGGATGGATAAATTGTTCAGTTGGCATTGATTGTGTGTAAAGAACATGTGACTTTAATCAAATGATAAGGACTAATAAGAGTTGCAGAAAGCTAGTGAGACTGAGCAGCAGCATAGTGACAGTTAACTGGAGAGAGAAGATCCCTGAGAGCAAAGCAAAATTGAGTACCACTAATGAAAGTGTTGTATCTTCCTCGGCAGCTCTCAAAGTGGTCTGAAAAAATGACTTTGGAAGGAGAAATTTTGTTGATAGAGGCTGTCATTAAACAGGCCTTCAGCACTGGCACCAGTTTTAAGCAGGACTCTCTTGAGAGATCAACTCATTTGAGAAGAAGTTGTTTCTTTCTACCTGAATGGTGGGGAAAAAGCCACTAGCCAAAAATTAAATTGGATGGAAAACAAAAGGAAAATCTCAGGCAGTCATGGAAAAGCTATCTTAGATTTGGCTTTGGGTGTTTGTTTTTTTTTTTTTTTTTGGAAGGCATTGTTAGTTTGATATGATTATGAGTTAATCACCACTGTAAGGTAACAGTTTTTTTACAGTCAGTTTAAATCTACAGGCTAGGTTTTCTGTCTCACAACTCTGCTTCCTCCCTAAGAACAGCTGTCAGCATCTGTTGACATCATTACTAAAGAGTTCCACAAGTAATTAATCCCTAACTTAATGGCTGCATTTAGACATGCTCTAACCTATCCAATAGAATCTTAATACCCTGAGTGTCAAATGCCAATCCAAGACATTACAGGAACAGACAAGTACATCCCCAATACAAGACAGTGCTAGTGCCACCATTCTCCTTGAATGACAAGGAAAAGTACTCTTCATTTTCCCATTCAGCACATAGGTCTTGTTGGAAAGAAACAGACTGTCACCAGAAGACCACAATGCTGAGTATATGAGCCTCATTTCAAGTAGTTATCTCCAGCTTCACGTAAATGGAAAACAGTTCCCAAGTGTATATGGCTGTACCTATGAGAGTTCTGGGCTAAGGTAGCTTAGGACTGCAAGCCAGAGTCATTCACGATTTGGATGTCTGTGTTTGTCATCCGTCATTGCCAGGGTGTGATCCTGTCTGTCACTGCTGGGGGTGCAGGCTGCCTGTTCACATTCTGAGCTGTAAGTACTGCAATCAAGAAATTACCTACTACTCTCTTCAGGTACTTGTTTCTTCATACCATGACCACTTTGAGCTGTCAAATTTGTACCATAGTGCAGCCTGCTTATTGTGTCACATCTCCTCTGTTTACCTGGATAACTTAGGCTGCTCCAAATAAATCCCTTTCCTTTTGGATTTATGCTTGTAACTAAGTAATCATTTGGTTATTTTCATATTTCAAGGCTTGTCTCAGTCAATCCCTTCAATTCACCAGTCATCACCTGTCATTTTGGTGGCTCAAATTCAGTCCTTGCAGGTCTGCAACAGCTTGCATGCGCTTAAGCGTTCATCCCAAATGCAAGTGCAGAAACTCCTGAATCTTTCCCCAGGAGTGTTCCTGTGCATAGGCATGTGCTTTGCTCTCTCCACCCCCCAGAACAGGCACCCCCAAAACACGATCTATAGCTACCTGACAAAATGGAGTAGAAGGAGGGTCAATTCGGTGACCTGCTCCTGGATAACTCAGGAGTTCAAAATTCTCTTTCCCATGCTGGCGTAGACGCCCGATTGCCAGCTCAGCATATAAGGAGCTCTTCCACATCCGATCATCTTCCCCTACCACTAAGAGAAAGTGACCTTCTGCTTTTTCAATGGGGATCACGCAAGGAGAATTAGCAGGATTCATTGGGTCATCCAGAGCTTCAAAAATGTCAAATACACCCATGTCAGAGACATTGACTTTGTTCATGTCAAAACGCAGCCCGGGCAGAGTCATCTCACCATAATGGAGGTCTGCAACTGTGTTTGAACTACAGCCGGAGATAGAGACAGCAGCCACTACTTCTGGCAGGAAGGTGATCATGGAGAGTGCTAATTCTGCCCCTTTCCCAGTCCCAATCACTCCAACTCCTGGTCCTTTTACCTTCAGATAAGATAGGGGGTGGAGAAGAGAAGAAGAAAGGAATAAAGGAAGCATGCATTATAATGGGATTAGTCATTAAGTGACTTTGGAGTTGTTTTATTAAAAAAAACGGTTAGGTTAATTATTGATGTGACCTGTTAGAAAGTGACAGTCTGGACCCAGGCTCCTCCTTCCATTTACAGTCCTATTTTCCACAGACACCAAGAGATATCAAACCTCACAAAAAATGCACAGGCACAAGACATACCATCATTCAATCTTTACCTGGTCCCTACTGCATATGTTAATGCAAATTTTTTCTCATTTTCCTACAACAGGTAGCAGGAAATTCAAGCACAGTCTACTGTTTTGTATGTCTTAGGAAAATAAAGTAACCTCACACATTACACCTGAAGGATTAGAGAAGTAGCATTCGTCTTGTCTTTTTCTAGCCTGGAAAGTAAAACTGAAAGCAACATATCACATCATCATTGGATCAATGGATCACAAATCCATTCTTTCAACTACTATTGAGCAGTGTCATATCATCCACTCTTAAAACTAATTGCTGTCATGTAAAAAAAAAACCAACCAAACAAAACATTTTTACCACCACTGGTCCTGTTTGGAGGATACTCCAGCATTCACTATCCTACTAATCAGCAATCTTGTAGCTCCAGCATGAATTTATTTAACAGACAGTTTGTGCTGGAAGAAATTCACTCTCCCCAGTCATGTGCATAAGCCACTATTGGGCCTAAACTTGCCCAGCAGAAACTGATACTCAAATATGAAAGAAAAAAAAAAAATCACCACCACCACTTAGGCATAACTGCTGAATCCTCCCTAGTCCCAAGAGATCTCTCACTACACTCACCTTTGGGTGACGCTGTAAGAACCTTGCTGCTTCCTCAAAGTACTCAAGTTTTAATTCTTTCATAACCTTAGGAAGATCTTCAAAGTCAAAATATGGCAGAGAAAGAGCAGCAAAACCATGGGTAGCCAGGAGACTGGATCTAAATTCAATCAAGCCTCCTTCATCACCATACATGTCAATCACTCCTGGAAAGGGGCCATCCCCTGTATTAAAGAGAAGAGGTACAGAGGAAAAGTTATCAAACAGGACACTAAAACCTATCTAGTGAAGAGTGAACAACAAAATACAGACTGCTTAAGACATTAGCTATTAATAGTCATTACTTTTCCATTTGCACAGCAGAGATTTAGGAGAACCAGTGCCGGATCCCACTTCAGCTATTTCAAACTAAGAATAGATCCTTACATTGCTGTAAAAATATGAGAAGTTAGAGATTTTGCTTAAAAAAATAAAAAGCAAAAAACAACTGTTCTAAATGTATTTTTCAATGGTCTTAACCCCCTGCCCTCAGACCAATCATACACCAAGTCAGCTATTTTCCCACAAAGGCACATCTTAATTAACGAAGTGCAAGCTCATGAGTAGTGAGGCAAGAGCACTGAGCCATTGAAGTAAATTCTGCAAAACTTACGCAAACTCTGGAATGAGCTGCATTGAGCAAAGCACAACAAAGATAACCCATTGTTAAAATCAACTGGATTTATTAGCTCTATCTCAACATCAGCACTGTAAGACTTGGCAGGAGAACTGCTCCTGCAGATGTGGCAAGACAGAAGGTAGAGCTGAGAGCTGTATAGGTGTGCATGACTGATGTACAGATAAACATGCATATACCTGTGTACAGTCTGTCCCACCAAACTACAGAAATAATCAGAACCACAATTTTAAACAGCCATGCTTTTGCAGCCAAGGCTGTGTTTGTATGCCAAGCCAGGAGATCTTAGGTTAAAAGGCTAAAGATGCTACTTAGTGGAGCTTTAAAGACCCCAAGCAAGCAATTTTTTTTCTTTTTTTTCCCCCCTGGCCACCAAATGTCATCTCTGATGTGCCCCAGTCCAGCTCACTGCCACCATCCCAGCACAAAGAGGACACAAGAGTGTCTTGTTGCAAGAGTGTGTTAACTCTCTGACACTACTTGTATGTATGTGCTAAAGGAAAGGTCTCTGGCATTTCAACACACTTGAGAAAAGGAAATTTTGTATAAGACATGCTGAAGGTCTTGGGTGGAAAGCTCCTAAATTAAAACAGTAAAGTCAAAAAGAGACTGAAACGTGCTTTTAGGTTCTTAATCTTTAAGTTCTGAGCTTTTTTTGCACTGAAGTTCAATATTCTACTTGAGAGAAAATATGTAGGGATAAATTTATTATAATGCCTTGATCAGCAGCAACTTTTAGTTAGCAGCAGCCAGCCTAGATGGCAAGAAAATATGTATTCATTCATCACTCCTACCTGGAAAGCTTTCTAGCAAGAGCATGTAATCAGAACACAGTCATACATTAATGTGTTTCTCTGTCATGGCAACATCCTGAAACTTGCACAAGGATCCTCGACTGCCTCTCTGAGTGCCTACACATGCTCAAGTCTATGGTTTCTGCAGAGCTCACTAAAAAGCAGGATAAAATAGGCTAGACAACTAACATTTAAAAACAAACAAACCTCCACATCTGTAACTCTTATGCCTGAATTAAGAAATCACTTTCATATTAAAATTACAGCATAAGCCCACTCATGTATTCTAACTTTTACTAAGAATGGCTCATATTTAAGATTCCTATCTTTAAAAATTAAGATTTTTTTGTCCCTGGAGCATAGAAGGGTATGGTAGTAATTCTGTAACTGGATCCTCCATCATGAGGGATGCCAGTATCATTTAAGCAATTATTCCAGACTTTTCCACACTATTACAATGCCAGACTTCCTGAAGGCAAAAATGCAGTTTCATCTTGCAGATCTCTGGATTCCCACTGAGCTCAGCAGAAATCAAACTCATCCTCTAAGGCAGGATAGATCAAAACAATGTCTCAGGGATGGAAAATCCAGCATGCTGACTAAACATCTGAAATTCAAAGTTCAATCTCTGTTGTTTTTTTCTTCAGTGGACTTTGGATCCATATCTAAATGTATAAAAACATCATTGGTTTGGAAATCATTCAATGAAAATACTTAAATACTTAATAACTGTAGTAATACTTACAGGAGTTGCTGAACCAAGTAGTTTTAAATTAGAGGTAATGTGGAGGGCAGTTCCAGTACCACAACACTCAGGGAACTACAAGAAGTTTAACTCATAGCTCAAGTGTACAAACACAATCACTGGTGTAAGGTTTTGTTTTCCAACACCACTCACAGACCATCGGAATATCACACCTCATAAACCACAACCATCTCATCTCATAAGCAGAACAGGCAGAACTTGCTCATAAATCTGTTTTGTCTTTATGCCACAAAAGTAACCCAGCTACTAACTCAGCTTTGGCTTCAGTATAACAGAGGTGGAATACATCTATTTTCTAGAATCTCTTCTGCTGCTCTGCTGCCTGGCTTGTGTTTCACAGGGAAGAAAAATACCTTTGTAATTCAGTCCTACTTATGGTAAAATTCTTGGGAGATCCAGCACAGGCTCACACAATGAAGCACACCAGCTTTTCTAGATGTTAGATTCTGGTACTCCAGAGCAAACATCAAACCTACCGAAAAACCACAGGCCGAGCCCAGCAATGAAATAAACTCTACAACCCCTGTTCTCCTTTAGCTCCGGCCCGTCCCGCAAGAGCCGCCTGCCCGTGCCCGCCCTGCTCGGTGTCGCCGAGAAGGACCAGGAGGGACGGCCACGCATAAGCCGGGCCCCGTCGCGACTAGCACTTGGGGTATCTTCAAAGAGTTCAAGGCCACCTGTCTGCAGGCCGGCATTCTGCTGTTAGGGAATGCGGATTCCCCGGCTGATACCCTCTGCAGGGGTTTGTTTTACGAGACTTTCCTTGCTTTCCTTTCCTGGTCAAAGAAGCCGGGGGGTCCTGCCGGCCCCAGAGCGAAGGTCTCGGGCCGGGGCACTCACCCGGCGGCAGGAAAAGGGAGCCCCTTACGACTCCTTCCTTCAGCCGGATCCTCCGCACGCCGGGGGCCGTGAACAACCTCTGCACCTCGGCCTTGGCCACCACGGGCCCAGGCAAGGCGCCGGGCTGGCTGTGGCCCTGGTGGACCAACACCTCCACCTTCATCGGGGCGCCGGTGCTGCGGGGAACGAGCCGCTGGTACGGCTTCTCCATGCCGGCGGGGGCGAGGCTCCAAAAGAGCCCCATGGGCTCCACGCCGGTGTAGTCCCCGCCGTGGGAGGCGTCCGTGCCCAGGTGCAGCTCCCCGCGGCTGTCCGCCCGGTAGTGCGCACACGACTGGAAGAGGCAGCCGCGGTCATCGGCCGCCACCGCCCGCAGGGTCACCGGCTGCCCCGGGCTCAGCCCCGCCACCCGCGTCTCCAC
>VZRR01005314.1:185565-200310 GCA_013398015.1 Oreocharis arfaki
CCCCCCAGCCCCGGAAAGGCCGCCAGCCTCCGGCCGCTCCCGCCTCCCCCGAGCCGTCCAACCGACTGGAGCAGTGCGCACTGGAAAGGCAGCCAGCACTGGAAAGGCCGCCAGCTCTGGGCCGCTCCCGCCTCCCCCAAACCATCCAACCGATAGAATCAGCGACCCGACTGCACAGCGGTTAAAGTTTCATTTTAATCCATTACAAGCACAGTGGATGCAAAACGCACAAACGGGCCTGACGCAGGGGCAGCAGCCGAGGCTGGATGTGGGCTGCAGGCCCTGGCGGATACGCGTTGGGTCACACAGTGCAAATGCGCCGGCAACACCCTGCGCCTTTTCTTTCAACCCCACGCTTGGGTGCCAAACGTTACTGACGATCCCCGGTGGGGCTGAGCCCTCACCCCGCTCAGCCGCGGGCGTGCCGCCGGAGCTCCGCTCGGCCACAGCAGGCCGGCCGCCTCACCGCTCCTTCCAGCCCGCCTCAGGCCGCACAGCACTGGGCCTCACGGAGCCGCCGTGCCAGCCCCGCAGCCGGGCTGTTCTCAGCAGCCCTTACGAGCTGGCAGCTGAGAAGGTATTTAGGGAATGTACAGGCAGGGAGCTCCGATGGTGCTGTGGACCTCCACAGCGCTGGCCAGCCATGCTGAGGAGACAGCCGTGAGCGGCTCCGGCATGACGACTAACAGGACCCGTTCTGTTGTTTCTTCACGCTTACGAACTTCCACAGACTGTTTAAATGTCTCATTTCTACTGCATGCGCTCAGAATGTCACATCAAGCTATGGGCTGTTTGTTGCCTATAAATGTGAAGTGTTACCTGTGGGTGCTGGTACAGTACTGCTGCTTTTGGTAAGTGAAATATTCGATATTGTTAAGGCAAATGCATTTTACTGGTGTGGGAGAAGGGGAAGGAGCAACAAAGGAGAGAGAAGTGCACAGGGAAACAGAAAGATTACTGGAGGCAGGAAGAGAGAACTGCTAATTCCAGAAAAACTAGAGTACTGGAACTATAACACAAAGCTGGGCAATGGCATACGTTTCCTCTGGGAAGGCCAAGGCACATTTCCATCCCAGTTCTCAGCTTAGATGAGTTACCTACACCAATTCACATTCAAAGCACACACAGCCTTACCACCATTTGTTTTCCACAGCTTGTAACCCTATACTACACAAAACAGGAGGCCAAGATGATGCCTTGAATGGCTACCTAGAAACAGAGACTAGACAGGAGTGAGGGAATAAAGGTGGATATTTATTTGAAAGGCCTTCAGAGGTACACGCTGGGGAGCCAAAGGCTATTGCCAAGATGGACCCCAAGATGGATGACAAGTCATGAGTTCTTCACACTTTTATAGGTTTGGTCCATTTGCATATCAGCATAAATTTGCCAATTAAAACTTTAGCTAAATGATGTAATTTCCTCAAGCTTACCCCCCTTCTCAAGATGTTGGTTTACACATTTCGGGCATAGGACAGTCTGGGTGTCCTTGCAGAGCAGGCTTGGATAGGCTTTGTTATGACTACCTGGCACAAGAGAACAGCAGCTAGCAGGCTACAAGAAGCTTCAGAGTTATACACTTGGCAGTACAGGATTTGAAAAATATAAAAGTGAGCCCAAGGCATCAAAGACCCCTAACCAAGATTAGAAGAGGGTAAAAAAAGGAAGCAGCCTACTTGCTTTCACGCACCACCATCCTCCAAGAAACCTACTAGTTTATTCTCTGATGTTCCTTGTTCTCATTCTGAGCCATTTAACAAAACAAACTTGAAACACCAGAATCTTCTGTAAAGTAACCTAATTCATATCAGAGCTTATTGGATGTTCCAGATGGCTTGCCTGTGAGATGTTTACGAAAGAAAGCTTGGATCTTCTGCCAAGCATCTATCTGTGCCTCACAGTGGGCCTTGGGCTCCCCTCCCCACATCACAGGCTTGCCAAATAGCAGGTGCATTGAGGCTGCACACATCGGGAAAAAGGGAGGTTCGATGTAGTGCCCTGCTCCAGGATAACAGATTATCTCAGGCTTTTCCTTCCCATGAGCTTGCAAACGTTTGCTCCCCTCAACTGCAAAGAATTCACTTTTCCAGTTGTGATCATCCTGGCCAACGATGAACAAGAAGCAACACTCGGCCTTCTCCAAAGGGATAAAGCTTTGCTGGTCAGGCCCTTCTAGTGGGTTATTCAGTGCATCAATAATATCAGCAATCCCAGACTTGTCGACCTTGATGCGTTTTAGATTGGCACCAAGGGGTGGAATGGTGATGTCCTTGTAGCGGACCACTGCACCCACATTTGCCACCGAGCCGTTGATAAGGGCAGTGGCTGTGATGCCCTTTAGGAATGAGGCCATGGAGAGGCACAGGTCACCCCCCTTCGAGTGTCCAAGCAAACCAATTCCTGGACCTTTAACCTGGAGGTGAGAGAAGAGAAACATCAAGCAATCAACCATGGCATGCCACTTCTTTAAAATGTTGCCGCGTTTGCAGCTGTGCCTGTCCCAAATTTGAACCCCAAGTATAGGCATCTGAGGTCCTGTGTGCAGGGCCCATGTCTGAGTGATCTTGGGCACTGTTCTGGGCTTGACTGATGATCTACTATTATGATCTAACTACTGAAACTGCAGCATCATTCTAACAAAGCTACAAGGTTCAGCGCTGAAGCAGAGAGTACAGCTGTGCAGTCCCAGATTCACTTTATTTATAATGCAGTTGAGAGAGGAAGAGGGAAGGAGCAGGGGAGGCCTCCTCTACAACTGCTTTCTTTCAGTGCAAAATGCACAGAGTCAGCAATGACTATCATATTGTCATCCCTTACGTTAATGTACTTCTTATATTCAAAGTTCCCCTATTAAGATGCCAACGTGGAGTAGCAGGCTCCACACGAGCTGCTCTCCTGCTTCTCTAGAATGCTTGGTGTCTAACTCACAGGACGTAGTCTGAGGTAGCTTACTCTTTATCTTAAAAATATAACTTATTAAAACAAGTTTTCTAAAAGAATTGTACACTCCTCTGGAGTAAATCTAGAATAGGTTACCTTCATTTTCTTTTACATAAGGCAAATTAACTAGAATAGGAAAGTTAAATGACCTTACTGGGTGCTGAAATCCTCTAAGGATATTGGAAGAATGTTAGCTAATACCACAACTGCTTGAATATCCAAAGACTCTCAGGGGCAAATAGCCTCTGAGACAATACAAAAATTTAATACCTTCTGTATCTTATCGCCACTGTAATAGGCTTCAAACCCACTGAATCTGAAACATGGGAAGGGGGAAATTAGAAAATATGGCTGAAACTTTGCAACACATTAAAAACACGGTGAGAATAGCAGTGGAGGTATTCATGGGAGGCAATGGTACTGTACAGCTCTCAGGGAAAAAAACCCAAAATCCACAAGGGGAAGCAATTTTCAGGTTTTTTTGGGCAGAGAGGTGGCATGAACAGTTAAGGTTAAGGTGACTAAAAAGCGGCCAAGACCCTTAACAACTACTCATCTTTCTGAGGTTGAGGGAGGGTATTTATTTTCATTCTCCAGCTAAACTAAGTGTTGGTTTGTGGAGTTCTAGCTACTGTCATGCACAGCTACTTATAAGGAGATGCAGAACCAAGGAGGTCTCTTCCAAGAGGTGCTGAATTAGAAGGGTCCCTAAGTGCACAACTAGCTACTAAAACCCACACTTATCAAGTACCAACATTTGGAGTGATTTTAACAGCTTATAAAATACACAGCAACAAATATGTATTGGTGGAATTCCTTGAGTTTCCGTGGTTTCCCTGAGACCTGGATCACAGGTTATCATGTGCTCCACAGCCAAAAAGGACATTTAGTTCTGAAGGACATTCTACAGAGCATAAATCTAAAATCCCCACTGGAAGTCCAGTAAGCCTCCAGGCAACTAGCACCCTAGTTATGACACTGGGTTGAATGGAGTAGAAATTACCAGTATGTCACTGTTTACCAGAAATTACCAATGTGTCACTGTTTCACCTGGCCAGTTCAAAAGGAAGAGTTGGAATAAACTGCCAGAGAGCCATGGTAATGAGAGTTAAAGATACAAAACACATTAATTACAACCAACTCAACAGTGATGCTATTTCAAGTACAGCAGCTCTGCCCCACCTGCAGTCTGACAAGACCTAACTAATGAGAGTTCACTGTAGTGAGAGTCAATGAACAAACCAACCTGGGTGTGTTGTAACATATAGTTTACAGCTTCTTCAAAATATTCCAGGTGGAGTTCCTTCATGTCTTTGGGGAGATCTTCATAGCCATAGAAAGCCAGAGCCAGCACAGCAAAGCCATAGTTGGCCAGCAGGCATGCCCTGTACTCAGGGAGTCCTCCTCCAGTTCCATACAAGTCAATAATTCCTGGAAAGGGGCCATTTCCTGAGAGAGACCACATAACAGGACACATTAACTCACAATTTTCAATTTATATTCCAAATTCATAGGCCTGTGAATGTGCCTTTAAATAAAAGAAAAAAAATTAGAGCAGCAGAATGGTATTAAGGGTCCTAAATTACTGTGACAGTTTTAATGAAATGGCTTCATTGCTTCAAGATCAAACAAACTAGCACAAATTAGCAGGCCTGCTAATGTTTTAGATAACATCAGGGAACAGGCAGCTGGAATAGAAGAGATCTTTTGACAGTCAAAACTAGTTCTCTGTATCATGTAAATTCACTGCAAACTATCAAGCTCTACTTCAAAAATACCCAGAAGGCTTCTCCTTAGCGCATTTCTCAGAAGGCTGATCAAAGAAAATCTCATCTTCTGATGGCTCCAGCTTCTCAATTTCAGTGTAAATATGCCTTAGTCATTTATTCTGGGATTAAGAGAAGAAAGTATTTGAAACCAGCCTTGCTTACCTGATAAGGGAAGCTTTATGTTAGGTTCATCAGGGGACAGGGACTGAAGTCCAGAGGTGAGAGGGATTGCTGCAAACTGCTAACAAAGTATGGAAAGGAGGAAGCCAAGAGGAATACTTCCATTCCTGCTCAGGAGGGAGGATGAGACTTCCCTCAGGTGTCTGCAGGCTAACGTCAAACATGGGCAACAAGCAAGAACTAGAAATTCACCTCCAGCCTCAAAGGAGACAGATAAAGTCAGAGCAGTCAGAGCCCAGGGCACAGGCTGGGACAGCATGTATGATTTTAGCACTGTCATGGAAGAGTTCTCCACGGCAGACAGGCAAGAAAGGGGAGAGGGGAAGACATGTGATACATAGAAGAGCTCCTTGAGTACATGGGGTTCCAGAGGCATGCTTGGTGAAAACCTCTGTATCACAGGGGGAAGGAAAGGTGGGATGTGGTGGGGGTGTGGCTACTACAGAACCAAGGGAATGCAAGAGATGAGGTTTCTTGCAGCCAACTAGCAGAAATCTGGACAGCTGCTGGAAGGACAACACAGCATTTGACAGGCAATCTAAAAACCTCACAGACCGTTTTCATTATTTTCTGTCAAAAATACAGCAAGTCTGTCCAATGCTATCCTTGACCTTCTGCTTACAGACAGGGAAGAACTGGGGAAAAATGAGGCAGCAAAAGGCAACTTGGGCTACAGCAGTTAGGAGATTACTAAGCTGAGGATCTGTGGAGAGGCTGGAAAGGCAAGCAACAGGCTTAAACTATACAGTTTAGGGAGCAATCTTCCACTTACTCAAAAGAATTACCATGTGAATTTCCTGGAAAACAGCCAGGTAGAGGAAAGGTAACTTGAACACTGGCTGACTGCAGCTCCCATGGCATTTGGGAACAAAAAGTGTACTGTGATCAGTGCCTTCGTGTTCAGTAGAAGTCAATTAAACAAACACATATGTGCTTCACCACATGCAGCTGCTTTATGTGAGGAGTACGGCCAGCAGATCAAAGCTGGTTGGGCTGGCCAGGCCACTCCTTGAGGAGTATCCAGTGTCTGCTGGTGAGACTCAGCTCTCCCTTGTCCTTTGCCTGGGACGGGGCTCCAGGGGAGTCTGGAGGCGGTCTGCCTCCAGGCCTGGGAGTGCGGGGCCGAAAGCAGAGGCAGCACCGTGGGAGAAGGAGCCCGGTACTCACCGGGGGGCAGGAAAAGCGTCGCCCGGATCCTCCCCTCTCGCACTGGGACTCTCCGCACCCCGTCCCGCAGGAACGCCCGCTCGTGCTGCGCCTGGGCCAGGAGCCGCCCAGGGCGCTCCCCGTGGCCCTCAAACACCTCCAGCTGCAGGAGGAAGGGGCTCTGCACGTCCCGCTTCACCAGCCGCCAGAAAGGCTTCTGGGGCTGCAAAGCCCAGAGCAGCCCCATGGGCTCCAGGCCGGAGAAGCTGCCTCCCGGCAGCGCAGAGCAGCGGGCGAGATCCAGCTCCCCGTCGTCCCCCGCCTGGTAGTGGGCACTGGCCTGGAAGAGCTGTCCCTTCTCGTCCCGCAAGGACGTCCGCAGCGTGACCTGCTGCCGCGGGCCGAGGCCCTGCACGGCGATGGCCAGCGGCTCATCGAAGAGGCTGCGGGCGGCGGGCGACAGGCGGATGGAAGGGGCCATGGAGGAGAGTCCCTGGGCGGGAGCTGTCCGGGGGGTCCAGGCGGGGCTGCGGCTCTGTGGGGCTGCAGGCGCAGGGCCGGGCCAGAGCAGCCACCTCTGCCAGGCGCGAGAACTGGCCTGGCACAGGGAGCGGGCACTAACCTGCCACATGGCTCCGGGTCGCTCCCGCCTCTCGGGGCGGATTCTGGGGCAGATACTCGCGGAACCAGGGCCGCTCGGGCCCGAAGTGCAGCTGGCACGCCCCTGCGGGGAGGAGCGAGGCGGCAGGTCCCTTGTCCTGCCCGCCTGCTTCCCTTCTGCCTGCCTCTCTGCTTCCCTGCCTGTCTCCCCGCCTCCTCTTCTGTTTTCCCCCCGCTGTCTTCCCCGACTGTGGGAGGGTTCTTCCAAAGGCTGCCGAGTCCTTGACACCCCTCTGAGCCTCGGTGAGATCCTCGGTGTTCCCCCGAGCTTTCCCGGGCCGAGAGGTGGCTGCGGGCAGGGGACGTGTGGAGAGGACGAGCGGATATGTTGACGAGGCACCGAGCACAATCGCAGTCGGAATTCACTGGATAGGGAGGGGCCGGTGTGGGACGGACCGCACAGCGATGGGACAGCTCTGCACAGCAGGGCCGAGCTGTGCTTTGCCGCTCAGCCAAGGGACCGCAGCGAGGGCCAGCCCCAGCCGGGGCGGCGAGAACCCGCACCAGCACTAGCTCGCCATTGGTTCTTGTCTCCTTACTGGCTCTGCTTCTCTCTTGGTTACCCCAAGGCATGGGCAAAGTGGGCTATGTCTCCGCACAGCCAGGTGTATTGGGAAGGATGGTCAGTGTGGTCAGGGATGGAGGAGCAATAAGGGAGGAGCACTTTCACAGACTCTTTAGGTAGGTCAGGAAACATCTGGCTCTTCTAGCA
This sequence comes from Oreocharis arfaki, assembly GCA_013398015.1. Classification (NCBI taxonomy): domain Eukaryota; kingdom Metazoa; phylum Chordata; class Aves; order Passeriformes; family Paramythiidae; genus Oreocharis; species Oreocharis arfaki. The sequence goes on from VZRR01005314.1 coordinate 192,973, forward strand.
AGGGATTGTGCAGAGACTTAAAAAAAGGTGGTCATTCCATCCTACGCAGAGATGGATCTTCTGATCCAAAAGGAACTGCAGAGGGAGAGCCATTTCCTTAAGCTCCCAGACTCTTCCTGGGACATGCAGGTAGGGTTGCCTCGTGCTCTGAGTTCCTCATGTCTGACTTAGAGATGTGAAAGAGATGGAAGCATCTAAGGGAATCCTGAGCATTGTCCTAGTTGGAAATATTAAGTGGTCAGAGATACCAGGCAGAGTCTCAGCAGTCTTTCATTCACCATGGGGATTACCCTTTCTCTCCAAACAGGTGAGGTGCTCTGTCTAGCATTTGGGTATGTTGTCTACTGTCCAGCGCTGAATGTGTGGCAACTATTCCTGCTGTTGAGAACAACAGTCCTTGGCTTACACTACTGGATTTGATCATGGGCTTGACCGTATGCAGGAGCAGATGCTAAGGGGAAGGGTCCTGGAAGCTTCAGCAACATTTCTCCTCCATGCTTGGTGATCCAAGAGCAATGGAAGAGAGTGAAGGTAAGGGGGCTATGTGTCCATCTTCTATGCTCCCCTGCTCCTGCCTGGGCAGCCTTTGATCCCAAGTTTCTACAACTGCCAGCTTTCACCCTGAGATGAGAAAGTAGTCAAGTTGCAAACCCTGCTTCCAACCAAAGCACAACAAATAACTCCAAGACTTTCAATTCTCAGTCTCTTTATTACAATTCTCATCCCAATAACAAAGATTAAAATGTTCCACATCGGGAGAAGATCACAATGGCTGTAAATTCGACAGAAAGTTCTTTTGCATGATATCTTGGGGCCAGAAGTATCTACAAGCCAGAGCATTTTCTTCTGAAGGGAAGATGGAAAGAAGGCACAGAAGGCAAACGACCTTTCCCAAGGCTTAACCAGAGACAGCCCAGCATCCTGGCTATAGCAGCCATTCTTACACACCTCCAGCAGCACAGAGGTCAGAGATGTTTCCATTTGCAAAGAGACATTCACCATAAGGGCAGTGAAATCCCTGCTCCAAAATTGTCATTTGGGAGCTCAGTATGCCCTGAGGATAGCATGTAGAGACCACAATGACATGGAAATCACTGCCAAGTATTAGAAGAACAGAAACCACCCAAAAAATGTAACTGTGCGTTTTGCACGTGACCTGTTTTATCAAAGACTGATGTGAAAAACACCATTCCTTTTCTTGGCACTTGAGCAGAAAGGTTGAAGGGAGAACAGAAAAGGCAAACCCATTTCTTTTCTGAGTTATAGGTGTGCAAAGTCATGGCAGATACTGTAGTTGTACTGGTACAGCTGTGACAAGGTTTGACCTGATAAATGTAGCATAATTTATCAGATCTGGTTGTTCAAAGTTGAGTGTTGCTTGCACATTATTTGTTGCACATTAGTTAACAATTAAATACTTTTTGAAAAAAGCCTGGATCTGTGACCAAGCATGAACCTGAGCTTTAGAATAAGCCCTGAGCTCCCCACCCAGGACTGCCCGCTTGTGAAAAATGGGGTGGCTTCCTATGGAGTACAAAGGGAAAAAGGGAGGGTCTATGCAGTGCCCTGTTCCAGGGTAGGAGAGAATCTGAAAATTTTCCTTCCCTTGAGCCTGCAGAAGCTTGCAGACTTCAGTAGAATAATACTCACTTTTGACAATACGGTCATCTTGTCCCACGATGAGCAGGAACTGTGCCTCAGCTTTCTCCAGTGGGATCAGGCTTCAGTTGCCAGGGGTTTGAAAGGGATCATCAAGGACATCAGAATAATCAAGAATTTTGGAATTGGTGGCCTTGGCTTTGTGTTCATATAAAGTCAAAGTGGGGATGGTTTTAATCCTTGGTAACAGGGAGGAATCAATGTAAAGTCTGTCTTAGGTTACAATGTAAGCTGTAAGCAAAGGTATGTATTCTATCACCATCTGTTAAAACCAGGTGGGGCAATGTTCTTTATGTCTTCCATGATGCATCTCTGGTAACTCCCTCCGGAGAGATGTCTTCTGTTAATGGGCTGTCAAGCCTCACTGCATGCCCCATAAAATTGCATCATCCTATTGTGATATGCTTCACCCAGGGGGAGGAACCAGGCATTCCTACCTGGATGTAATCTGAGGTTTGGAACACCACACTCAGCCCTTACCTGCTGGATTCCCAGAGGACAAGAGCTACATAACCACCACTGGACCTTCAGAGGAAGACCAGACCCTTCTACAGGATCACCACTTCAACAGAACCACATCTAACACTTCAGAAGGACTGCAGCCACCATTTAAGTAGACTGCTACCACCACTCTGACTGACATCCGAGTGTCAGGTTGTATCCTGACTCTGTCAGTGTTTCTGTCCTACTGCATTTTTTTTTAAATTTTCCTATTAAATCGTAGTTCTGATTTTAAGTCTCTCAGTGGTTTGCTTTCAAACTACTACACATTCACAGAGGGAATGTTCCTATTGCTTCCCACAATGGGAATGCTTCCCACTGGGGAAGCAACAACCATGATGTTCTTCAGGAAGGCAGCCATGGCAAGGGACACTTCACCCCCTTTGGAGAAACCGAGCAGCCTAACCCCTGAACCCTTCACCTGGGAGACAGGAGGAAATGCTCATCAGTGCTGAGCTGAAAAGATGCATGGAGGGGAACATTGTCTAATGCTGAGAGTTTGCAAAACCACATGAAGAAAGTGATGGCAGTATTTACTTCTTCTTCTGAACAAGTGACAGGAACCTCCTACATGCAAATTTTTTCTACTCCCATGCAAAATGTTCCCTTACAATAGCCAAGGGAGAGCAAGCACAATGGCACCACTTGAGCTCTGGCTGTAAGAGAAAAGTAAGATTATTTAGACCTAGCGTGGAAAAGTTTTGGTAGTGGGAGGCTGTAGGAAGGGACCGGCTCCCCCATACTGGACAGAGCGAGTTTCAGTCCACTCAGAGATGTACCTGGTACTGCCCAAAGATGAGGAGGAGGTTTAAATTTTGTTTTTATATCTCACTGTCTACTCTGTTATTTACTGGCAAGAAATTAAATTTATCATCTCTAAGTCAAGTCTGTTTTGCCCATGATGTTAGTTGATGAATTATTCCCTGTCCTTATCTTGACCTGTAAGGTTTCTCTTAGTTTCTCCACCTCTCCAGTTGCTAAAAGGGATTGAGAAAGTGGCTTAGTAGGTGTCCAACAGCCAGCCAAGGTCAACTCACCACAGTTAGCTACCAGTAAAGGCTTTTTTCTCTTTATTTTCTACAGTAAGGGTTCACATGTGGGCATGTGGTGACAGTTCACAAAAGCTGCTTCAAAAAATGCAGGTGTCTCCTCTTCACAACCTCCTCATGTTGTTATGTCTCAGTCACTCTGAGATGATGGTATCTGAATAGTACCCATCCTCTGCCCTTCCAGTGCTTATCTGTTTGATCCTTCCCCTTTCCTACGTGAACATTCTGGCAGATGCTAGCTAAGCCAGATGAGTATTTCTGCAGCTTTCTCACAAGTGGCAAAGTGACAGTCACGTGTGGGACTGCTGACTCCCTTCTCCACTTTTTGTGCCCCATGTTGTTTTTGTGAAATTCAATGATCTTTGTATCCTTCAAAAATATGCTGTTCCTATGCCCCAAGGGTCTGATTATGAGAGCAAGTAAAGGCCTGGTCTCTCAAAACTCTCCGGCTCCTGTGCAGCTCCTCTTGGAAAAATTAGTGGATGTGCTCCCTGTACCTTCATTTGTGTTTCTGCACCGCTTGGAAGCATGTGAAGGAACCCTCAGCATGGCCCTTGCCTTACAGCATGCAGAACATTCCCCTCCAATGCCTTTGGTGCCTGTGCTGTGCTGCCTGTACAACATGACCTTCAGGCCTGTGCTGTCCTGCACAGATCCCGAGCCCTGCAGGAAACTCAGCCAGCTCTTCCTTACGGAGGAGACCACAGGCAGCTCCTACCCAGGACCTGAGGTAACACAACCTATGTGGCCCAGCCCTTACCCAACAGTGCAGAAAGACATTCCCTTGCAAACACTGTTTCTGTTTGACTGTAGATATGCTAAATAGAGCTGTTTCCATACAGGAGAATCTTACAATACTTTAAAAGACTGAAAGGGGACAATGTCTTCTATGGACCATGTCTGCATGACATGGGGAAATGCTTCATTGCTTGGGCTTCTCAGCATCTAAAGGGATGTAAGATTAGTGTTAGCTCTAATAAATAGGCATTTTTAGACACCTTACAAAATATGAGTGCTTTTCTTACTGGGATCATAATGGACCACCACCTCCTAATTCAAAAAAATTGGTATACTCTGCAGGTCTCAGCAAGAAATACCTTTCTGCAGGAAGAACAATGAAGAAAAGAGCTCTGTGCCTGGCTAGCCCTTTGTAAATCTGTGAAGAGTGTGTGTAAGGTGTCTAGCCCAGGCAGTTTCCCTGGTGGAATTAAAAGCTGAGGAGGAATTACCAAAATGCCCCACCCCAGCAGAACAGAGTCCAGGGAAAGCAAAAGCTAAGGAGATTTTGTGCTATCTTTGGTTGTCATTAAAGTGCTCAAAACAGACATGGGGGTGCTTGCAGCCATCACAGAAAGGGCTGCATGAGCTCCTGGTGCAGCTCTGCACCACAGCCCCCAAGCAGCAAAGCTGCTGTGCTGGTGCCTGTGGTCCCATGGAGAACACACAGAGCAGCCCAGGAAGGGCACCACTGAGACACGAGATATTTACCAGAGGCATAAATGGTGGGGCAAGGATGGCTGACCCTTTGGTGAGGATGAATAGACAGAGGGGTCAGAGGAGGAGTGTGGCAACAGCATTTCTGTCCAGCCACTAGTGCTTCATGGAGCCAAGAGGCCCCAAGGGCACCTCAGCATGTTCTTCTGTAGTGCAATTTTACACAGCCCAAGTTTCAAGATTTAGCAAAAGCATATAGGGAAAAGAGGGAGGAACAGTTGGCACTATTGCAAGTATGGGATCTTGGAGGACACAGTGTACACTTAAATCCCAAACGGTTAAGAGTGCATGGGTGCTAACTTGCAAAGCCTGGATAACCCAAGAGCTCAGAGTAGCACAGGGTAATGCACCCTGCTCATTTTGAGTATAGCTTCAGGAAGCTTTAAAGACAGAATATCCCTCACCTGCTGACTGCTATGGTAAAATAGCATTGTGGAGAAGTGTTTCAGAGGTTTGCCAGTATTTATGAGAACTGGCCACACAGTCAGGCATGTATTCATGTAACTTGATAGGTCCAAAAATGAAACTTTTTTCATCCAGCACAAAAAACCCCATATTGGAGGGTGTCCCATTTGCTTTGAAAGGACCAATAATTTCATTGCTAGGGGCTGCTGTGGGAAAACCAGTGGGGGAGGATATTTTACCTCTATTATTGGACTGAAAAGGAAGCAAGTGAGCCTGAATAATTTCAAATGCAGCAGATCATGTTTGTCTGAGAAAATCTTGCTGCACCATTCAGTAAGGACAGGGCCACATAGGTGGGTGTAATTGCTCAAACTGAGTGGGAGCTGCCTGCAGGCTCCAATTTTACGAAGAGCAAACGTGACCAAGGGATCTTTACAACACTGCATGGGCCTGAAGGCCACACCACATATGCAGCGTGGCACGGCAAAGGCACACAGAATGGTGGCCATCACCAAATATGCCCATGAATAGTACCTCCTGCAGCAGAGCAGGCTGCTTTACAATACCATGAAAACACGACGATGATTTACAAGACTGCAGGAAAGTTCACTACCTTCCTGCAGTTACTTATGGTGTAGTAACATGGCTGAGAAAAAGAAAATAACTAATTCCCTTCTCTAGGCACTCAGCCATGCAGAATTGCTCCTAGAGCAAATTTTAATCAGAACATTTGATTTCTCTACCCATGACATAGACCTTCTACCCCCAGATGAGAGGCAGAGACCTGAACTGCTGATTCACATCTAGCAGGCATAAGGCAAGACCAAGACAGAACACTTTCTAAACAAGCATACATTTATTTTGTAAAAAAATAAAAGTTAGACTTGTGCCAGAGGCTTCTTTGTAGTCAGAATACCCTTCTCAAACAGAAGTGTAGCTAGAGAAATCTTCTCCTCCAAGGTTTCACATGGAAGGTTATCCACACTGACGTGATTTGGATAGGAAGCCAGGAGAAATTCGATACTGTCGGTATACTCGGGATCTAGCTCAAGGAACTTGGGTTCTTCCTTATGATACACTCTTGAGTTTTCTGTTGTGTAGTACAGCATCACACCTGATTCTTCATTACACAGTCTAACAATGCCATGACGGAGCAGGCGTACTTCGGTGTCTTTTGTTATCAGGATATCAACATTGCATGGGCCTCCATCTTGCCACTGGGCTGGGAAGCCATAAACGCTGTGCACCTTTTCACTTTGCGTGAGCACTGGAGGGAGACAGTCATGAAGAAATGACTTGGCTCTCTGATCCACAGCAGCATCGATGGGTGCATAGTCAACAAGTTTCTTTATCAGGCTCTTCACCTTCTCCACAAAGGCCGTTCGGCGAGCATCGACTGCGTCTGAGTTAGCCACCCCCATATACCGCAGGTAGTCCATGGGAAGCCCTCGTCGGAACTCCACGTCTTCCTCAAGGGCCATCTGCAGGGCAGCTGGGAGTAGCTTCTCCAGAAAGTCCCCCCAGGAATTCCTCTGGTAGGAAGACACAGTGATGTGGAGCGAATGCACATCAGGGAGACAATCGCCCTGGTGTATAAAGCCACGGGGGAAGTACAGCAGGTCCCCAGCCTCCAGCACCGTCTCCAGCATGGGCTCACCGAGTTCAGCCTGTGTGAGATTTGCGCTGGAGAACTGGGGAAGCACCTCGGCATCTGTCCGGGGGCTGTAGACACGCCAGTGCTTTTTCCCCTCCAGCTGCAGCACGAAGGCCTCGATGTCATCATAGTGGGGGGCAAAGCCCTGCGTACCCGGGGGTGTGAGGTAGGTGTTGGCCCCTGCCATGCTGCCAAACTGCTCCTGCAGGATGGAGAGGAAATGCCAGACGGTGGGAGAGAAGGCCTGAGGGCAGAGGAGGCGCAAGGAGCAGCCATTCTGGTAGAAGTCCCACACGACGGGGGGCAGGGCTCTGCCGGAGGGGTTGTGCGTCTCCCGCACCCCCTCAGCATAGCTGGTCACATCCAGGTGGGTGCCGAAGTGAACCTCTCCGCGTCGCAGGGCGGCGTCGAAGTCGGCCGTGGAGAAGAGCCCCGCGTAGTAGTCGGGGTCGCCCCGCCGCACTAGCAGCGGCTCCCGCTCCCAGTGCCGCCCCAGGAACTCCGCCGGCGCCACCGGAGCCAGCAGCCAGCGGAAGAGCTCGGCCGCCCGCTGCCGGCTGTCCTCCAGCCGCGCCA